>CM046431.1:10085947-10197448 GCA_025506505.1 Flaveria sonorensis | reverse complement strand
TGGCCATTACTGAACAGACTGTGAGCAGTGTCTGCAGTTTGGTGATGATGTCAATTCTCCTCGGCAATTAGAAGATGATGAAATCATAACTTTCTTTGCAAACCTTGGTTATGAGGGAGGTTATGAAGGAAAGCACCGTCAAGGGGTTGGTTGACTTGCAATGGAGATTCCTCATTCCTCTCTACCAACATTGCCTGTCAAAGAGAAAGACTGGATGGAATGACATATCGGTGACCACCCTCTTCTGCTATATGTGCTTGTGCATAAACAGCCATTCACATGTCTGCCTATGTGTTAATGGTCTGGTGTCAAACATTCAGGAGGGTAGAAGATACATGTTCCTCATGTATCCTAGATTTCTGCAGTGTCTCATCATGAAGCTTTCCTGAGATTATCTGAAGCACAGTGATGGATATTCCTCACTACAATGCAAAGTCCTATCAGTACATGAAGAAGAAAGACCCCAGGAATTTCTACAGTGGCACATTTTCTCCTCTATTACCTGGATGCTGGAACAGATCAACCAAGATAAGCATATTGAGGACAAGCTAAAGAGGTTCTTGATGCTGAGCCTGTTCATGAAGAAGAGCAAGCTGCTCCTAGTCAACACAATGTTGATGAGCAAGCTGATGTAGCTGAAGAAGGACAGAGGCTAGTGTACACAGGTTGATGTAGGTGGTGATCCTCACACTGGGCTTTGTTCATGCAGCTGAGATATCCTTTCCATCCACTCATATCCCATCCCCTCACCACAAAGATCAGCAATTCCCTTCCACAAACATAGCCCATCATCTCTTCACACATATCACCCATACACTCACCCCATATTTCACCAATTCATTATTCTCCTACATCTCCTGTTCATGCATCCCCGTCTCTACTGAGCCTGTTGAGTTTAGTGATTCTGCCAGCTCTTCAGAGGAATCCAAATCATCATCTGATGAGGAGGATCATCGAATGAAGATGCCTGTGAGGCAAGTTACTTCTGAGGCTGCTCCCTCTGAGAGTTATGCTGAGTCAGAGGCAATCAGGCCTGATGCAAAAGATGAGATGATATCAGAACTGTTGCAAAAAGTAGCCAAGATGGAAAAACTCCTAAATAGAAGATCTGGTATCATTCAAGACAGACTTTTAGAGTTAGATGAAAAGGAAAAGGAGTTAAAAGAGATGAAAGAGAAGTATGAGACTGAAAAGAAAGAGAAAGATAAGGAGATAGAAAGCATAAAGGCTGCTCTTCAACATTCAAGGGATGAAGTCAGTGGTCATGTGGACACTTTGACCATCCAAACCATTGTAATGGAGGAACAAGAAAGCCTGCTGGAAGAGCAAACTGATATAATCATGACTATGCAAAAACAGATAGAAACTTTGAACAAAAGAGTTCTGAGTTGGAGCTGATAATCATGATAAATCAAGAGGTTGAAAAGAAACGAAAGGATGATGAAGGTGATAAAGATGAGGGTGACAAGAAGAAAGATGATGACAAAGAAGAAGGAGGTGAAAGTTCCTCAGGAGAGAGTGATGATGACTCTCCTCTTGCTAAGAAAATGAGATCTTCTGAGCCTGAAAAAGAAGCTGAATCAAGTAGAACCAAGCCACAAGAACAAAGTTTGGCTATGGTACTATACACCAGCAAAGATCATGAAGAAAACACACACTGAAGAATCAGAGTTCAGTGATATGATCGAGGCTCTTGATAGCTTCACTGCTGAAGATTTCATCACTGATGATGAATTCTGGGAATTTATTGGAGATCAAGGTCAAGTTTCTGAGCCCATTGTAGTGATATCTCAATCTCCTATCCCTCTTGAGAAGGAATTGAGCCTTTAGCTTGTACTTGTTATGTCTCTCACTGAAGAGCAAAAATATTTGATCAAAAAGCTCTGTGAAGACCAACAACAAAAGGAAGAATCAGAACTAGAGTCAATAGAGAAAATCCCATCAGCTGCTGAAGAAAAGGAAGCTGAAAAATTGCCTAAAGAAGCTGAAATAGCTGAACCCTCTTCTGGTCCAAGAGTACAAACATATACTAGAAAGAGAAAATACCTGTCTGAAAAGACAAAGGGTAAAAGGCCTATAGAAGAAGATCCACCAAAGAAAAAGCAACAAGATGATCCTCAGAGCCTAGCAGTTATTGCTCAATTTTTAGAAGAACATGAAAAGGCTGAGGAACAACTGAAAATGATGTCAGTGGGCATAGACCTTGAAGAAGGAGAGATAGAGGGTGGATATGTGATTGATGAACACAGAGTCAGAGAAAGCCCTGAAAAGCCTGAACCCTTTGTCCAAAAAATGGTGGATAAAGCCCAAATAGATGATTTGATGACCAAAGCCTTGTTTCTCATCAATCATGGCTGTGATCCAGATGAAGTCTTTGGGATGACATATGAGGGGATGATAGCAGAAGAAGAAAAGCTAAATAAACTGCTGGACCCTACTGTTGAAACTGAGTATGAAAAGACTCATTCTCCCAAAACTCAAGCTGATAAACCCTCTTCAAAGGCCAATCAGACTGAAGCTTCTCAATCATTATATCCTGATCCCTATTCCATGACTGATAGGGAAATGAAGGATTATCTGTCTGCTCAAGGGTATACTAAAATAAAATTGGCCAATATGAAGACTAATTCCCTAAGGGCTGCAATCCTTAGGATGATAAATGAAAAGCAAGAAAGGCTGAAGAAAATGGAAGAAGAGATCATCAAAAAGCCTAGAACAAGATTATCTGCACAAGATATCCAGCTCACCCATAGAGATCATGACTCTTTGGCACCTGTTCTACACAGAAATCTAGAGTGGTTTGCTGAGCCTTCCCAGTTAACACTTCAAGAGGGGCTCACCACTGCTGAGATGATCAAAGGTGTATCTACTCCACATGGCAAGACTGATCTAGAAAATTATTTCCTGGAAGTATGATAGTGACTGGAATATGTTTATGGTCAAACGGATCTCAGGGTTAGTTCAATTCTTCACTGAGTATACTGCTTTAGTGAACTCCCTGCAGATTCATGATCAGAAAGAACTAGCCGAACTGGAGCTCATCAATCATCAGGCTATGTTCAGGGGTTATGAGTTTGAAGACATTCTGAGAATGTTCAAAAGAACAAACAACTTCAAATCTCTCAAGGCTATCTGTATGAGGAAAGATAGATCCTTTGTTAACCCTCTAGAGAACAAAAAGACAAAACCAGCTAAAGAGGTTGTGTTTCTAGAGCTCAAGGTGAAGCCAACTGAATCTTTAAAGAGAAAGATAGTAGCTAGAACTCATTCCTCCAAACCAATCTCAAATGTCTATTATGATGAAAAGACATATGAGTTGGTTATTGAAAGATAATAGGGAGGAAAAGAAGGTGCAGAAATTAGATTATTTAGTGTTTATGAAGTGAGATTGCTAGATGAATCTTATATCCACTACATATACACAAGGCACTTCAGAGAGTTAAACAATAAGCTGGGTGAGGAAGACATGTACTTTTTCTTAAAATGCCTAAAGATTCTGAAGATGGCCTTTGACAGAATCAAAGCTAAAAGAGAGCAGAGAAGAAAAAAGAAGACTCCCTTGCAATTGGGGAACATAGTGAAGCTAGAAGTGGATGTTGATGGAGCTTTGTTGATCCATAGAGATGGGTTGTCCACTGTGTTAATATGGGAACCCATTTCTTTGAAGAAGCTGCCTATGGAAGCCATCTACACAATGAGCCAAATGAAGATCCATGTGCTAAATAGAGAAAAGATGACTGAAGCCAATGACTTTGTCAACATGATAAAGGCAATTTTGGATCCCTCACAGGCAGAACCACTCATCCCTCCTCAAGCTGTTAAAGACCCAGCAGAATCCTCACAACCTCATCCACCATCAAAACCTTGAAGTACATAGGCTGTATAATCCTTAGGGAGAGTATTGTTGGACCCTGAAAGGATCATACATGCCAATTCAAGTGGTGGATTGATAGTTGTTCTGCTGAAATCTCCCCAAGTCCAAGATCTAATGCGGATGAAGAATCTGCATCAATAATAGAAAACAAGTGTCGGCTACCCGCATTTGTATATGCGGATGACCATAGAACAAATGCGTCTAAGTGTTTGTTCTTCCGCATTAACAAATATGGATGTTCAGCAACAAATGCGCAGTGTTTGTTCATCCGCATTTGTCAATGTTGATGACAAAACACCAATGCTTATGAACAACTTAACATCCGCATTTGTCAGTGCGGATGACCAAGAAGAAATGCTGACGAGATTATAACATCCGCATTAGTCAATGCGGATGTACATAAGAAATCCTGATGAAGACTTTTGTAAGACTAGTTCTGATGTATAGGTCAGGGTTAGTTTAGTCTTTTGTTCAGGCATGTGTCAGCCTATAAATAGGACCAAGACTGACTATTGTTAGACATTAGACAATCAGAATATTTTGCTTTGTAATATGTTCAAGGTGTACTGTTACTGTTCATGTAGAAAACCCTAGCATTCATTGTAACCGTTTTTTACCTTCTTTAATACAAAGAGCATTTATGAGTATTATTCAGCATTCAATGTTCTGTGATTGTTTGATTCCGCCTTACAATCATTGACTCAATCATCATATTCTGTCTTTGTTGATTCACATCAACAGAGAATATCATTCTCAAACCCAGTCAGTCTTTATGTGCCAAAACAAAGTCTATTTCTCAATGCCTTTTTCTAAAGCTTCAAAGAAGATGCTACCAAAAAGGGGGAGAAGACTGCACTCCAAAACTGCACATCACTCAACATCCAAGGTTTTGATAATCATGAGGTTTTGGCAGCATCAACTTAGGGGGAGTATTATTGGACTATTTGAAGATGATACTTACCAAAACCTAAGTGCCAAATCTCATGATGATTACCAAAACTGACACGGTGAAGTTACACTGAAAATATGATCAAAACAAAGAAAATTGACCAAACACAAACTTGGTCAACCGTGGTCAAAGTCAACAATCAACATCAGCGGATGTCCCGAGTGTCGTCAGCACCCGGCAGTCATGCATCAGCAACAGAGAATTTATCAGACGTTGAAGAATATTTGTGTAATCATTAGGGCTTAAGTGTAATTTTGTTCATTTATGTAAAGAGTACAAATAGACTAAGTGTAGTCATTTTAAACTCTAACCATTACGAAGCTAGTAACCATTAGAAAGTGAACAAGAATTCTCTAAGTGAGAATTAGGCTAGTGAGAGAAACAATTAGGTTGAGTGTGTATGAGAGAGATTTTTCTTACAAACTCCCTTTGTAATCTCTTAGCATCAACATACATATGAATGAATGAAATATTTATGAATATGTGTTCTTGATTGTTCAACATTCATTCATCATCATACATTAAATCTTGTATAGATCTTCAATTGAAATCATCAACGGGTCTGTGAGATTCCGCATCACAGATCTGATAAACGGCAACAATACGATTGCAATATTCGATCCATCATTATCGAATTTCCACATTAGCCGTTAGTTACACCAAACGACATAGTAATTAAAAAACAGAGTTGTTTGTTATTATCAGAAATTACCAAAAACATAATTAATAATAGATACATGAAAATATTTGCGGAAGCGTAAACATTAACAATTTAAATAGCGCAAGACACGCGCAACCATAGAAATATATAATTGGCAGAAACAATGTTTAATCAGTTAAAGAAATTAGAATGTATGCGAAAGTGAGATGCTCCTAGCCGTGCAAACCTTAAGGACCTGAAAGAAACATGCTAAGGTGTCAACACAAAGTTGGTGAGTTCACAGGTTTTGATAAACAGTAACGTAACCGAAAGCAGACCCAGTAAACAAAGAAATTTCAGTAGATAGCTAGTCTACATAACAAGTTACTTAGTGCATGAAGTTCGCAACCGAAGCTGACAATGTAAATGAATGCCACGACATGTGGCTACCAGAACACAGCAACAGAAATTAGGTCAATTAAACACCCGTTTGATGAGCAGCTATGCTAGCACGACTAGCTTGGGAGGGGTTTGTCAAACCCTGTAGATCTACTCAGAATTACCTCGGTAGAGTACATAAAGTAATGGTTTGAAAGTGAGGAATAAATTGGTACAACACTAGCAAATATGAGATAATACAGTAATACTGATAAAATGAAAAGGACGTTTTAAAACACATGTTTCTCTCCCCCAAAACAGTATGAGTAAGGTGGGGTTGAAAACTCACCTTGAATGCACAGCAGTAAAGTAATGCAGAGAACATGTAATTAGGTTCCCGAATAACCTGAATTTCAATTAATATTTAATTAACTCTAAATATTAATGATAATAAAATTAACTATTGTGAATAGAATTTGTATGGTTTCGCGATCGCGTCTCGGTTACATGGCAAGTCATCATTTTCCCCATCACACGCAAACACAAATTCACTTCGAATGCATAACACTCAATTATAACGTATAAAAGCACACTTAGATTATATGACCCTTTTTTATATAATAAAACTCATACGTCTAATAGTACGTAACCCCCACAATACAACACATAACGACCCATATGTACAAACTTATGGTATGTTATACACATATGAATTCATCCCCCTACTATATATGGACACACATATAGTATACCTGCACCCCACATAATCTGCATATATATTATATTCACACACACCTCATAGATATGATTATAACTCATCCATTACAACCAACATATAATAGACAACACATAGTTTATCAAAGACTACCCACACAATGTAAATCCACTCACTCTAACAAGAACATGCATACATACACACACACACACACATATATATATATACACACTTGCACAGTACACATAAAACCATCAATACACTTATCATAACATACCATAACTCAAAGTGTACATACCCACAAAAACATGTACGCAACCACTCAACAATCAAGAAACACCCAACACCACAAACAATACACCATGCACAAACATACCAATAAAGCAATATACATACCTCATACTACCCACACACACACGGTTGCAAAATACACACACATACAGTTGCACAACATGCACACCCGGTCGCACAACGCATACACACGGTAGAAAAACACCATATAAACACACACCATAACCCTAACCCTCGGCCGCAACCAACCCAATCAATAATAACCTAGCCCCCATTCCAAAGCACATGTTGAAACGAATACAATTAACTAAAGCAAATCCTTACAGAACACGATGCGAAGATTGGGAGATTCCCACCGGTGCTGCAGAGATTTCTAACCGCGGTTACCGGAGGGTACAGGTGGTTATCTGTTAGAACAATCGACCGAATTGATAAAGTTGTTATATAGGGGTAATAAGGATTGCTGATGGGTTCACGATGACTCAGTGTTGCAAACAACAAAAATTTGCTGGAGGGTTACACAAGGCTGTCGTCGGCAAGGGTTATGAGGGGGGGAACGTAGGGTTTGCGAGAGTGGAAACCGGGAGGAGACTTTTGAATGAAAATCATCGTGGGTTCCTTGGGAATCATATAGCAACACAAAGAATCTAGTAGTTACCACTTTAACCCCCTAATTATTAATATAATTTCAATTATAAATATAATTTATTTGGCTTCTAACTTATTTAGTTAGCTTTAATTACCTAACACGGAAAATAGTTAACGTTACTTACATGAGATCGTTGATGTAACGAAGGTTGAGTTGACGATGCTAACGTCAGAATATGGGGTGTCACATCATCCCCTTGTCGAAGGAATTTTCATACCGAAAATTAGAACATCAGGTTTGCAAAGAACACCAGATTCAACAATCTGTATCGCATATATAGAATAGGGTTTTTGCGAATCTAGAACAAATAAATAAGATAGAATTATAAAGTTTCGCGAGAGTTGCGACATCATCCCCTTATTTAAAGGAATTTCGTCTCAAAATTTTAAAGAAAAGATATCTTAAGAATGATACCTTTAGAAATGGATGTCTGATTTTTGAACAGTTGTGGGTACTTATTCTTCATTTGATCCTCACGTTCCCAGGTAAACTCTGGTCCAAGCTTTGAATTGCATCTAACGCGCACAATTGGAATCTTGCTATGCTTTAAGGTATTGACTTCTCTATCAATAATCTCAACTGGTTCCTCAATGAAACGAAGTTGTTCATCAATCTCCAGTTCCTCTAATGGAACGATAAGTAACTCGTAGGCTAGACACTTCTTCAGGTTTGAAACATGTCAAGTTCCTCAAGTAAGTCTAGCTGGTAAGCTACTGGGCCGATTCTCTTGACAATTTCAAACAGCCCGACGTATCTAGGGTTTAGTTTTCCACACTTCCCAAAGTGTATCACACCTTTCCAAGGTGAAAGCTTTAACAATACCTTGTCACCGACTTGAAACTCCAAAGGCTTTCTCCTTTGATCTGCGTAACTTTTCTGACGATCTCGAGCTGCAGCCATATGGTTACGAATCTGAATAACCTTCTTTGTGGTCTCATGAATAAGCTCAGGACCAGTTAGCTGCCTATCACCAACTTTTGTCCAACAGAGAGGTGATCTACACTTCTATCACCAAATTCTGTCCAACAGAGAGGTGATTTACACTTTCTACCATAAAGTGCCTCAAATGGTGTTGCCTTAGTGCTCATATGATAGTTGTTGTAAGAAAATTCAACCAAAGGCAGATGAGTTTCCCAACTATTCCCAAAGTCTATAACGCACACCCTAAGAATATCTTCTAGGGTTTGAATCGTGCGTTCTGTCTGACCATCTTTTTGTGTATGGTAAGCCGTGCTCATGTCCAAACGAGTGCCTAGTGACTTCTGTAGTGACTGCCGGAAGTGAAAAGTGAATCACGCGTCATGATCGGAGATGATCGAGAGTAGCACGCCATGTCGTGACATAATTTCCTTCAAATAAATCTGTGCCAGTTTGTCCATCTTGTAGTTCTCGCGAATTGCTAGGAAATGTTCTGATTTGGTCAAACGATCCACTATCACCCAGATAGTATCGTTCCCAGCTTGTGAACCAGGTAGCTTAGTAACGAAATCCATAGAGATGTTTACCCGTTTCCACATTAGAATCTCCGGTTGTTGAAGCAAACCCGACGGTTTCTGATATTCCACCTTAACCTTAGAAGATGTCAAACACTTTGACACATAGGTGGCAATTTCAGCTTTCATGTTAGGCCACCAGTATATGACCTTCAGATCTTGGTACATCTTGTCAGATCCAGGATGTACCGAATACCAACACTTGTCACCTTCACACATCACCAATTCCCTAAAATTCCTGAACATTGGAATCCATACCCGATCTTCACAGTAACAAAGCCCATCTGATTTCTCCTTAAATAACTTCTCAGCTTCCCTAAAAGATTCTGACTTGAATTTTTGCTCTTGTAATGCCTTAACCTAGGCATTCTTAATTTGTGATGGTAGATCTGAATGAATGGTTAACTTTAACACACGGACACGACGAGGATTTAGGGTTTCCTTTCTACTAAGGGCATCGTCTACCATATTAGCCTTTCCTGGATGATACTTGAGGGCACATTCATAATTATTCAGTAATTCCAACCATCGTCGTTGTCTCATGTTCAACTCCTTCTGTTCATAGATGTGCTGAAGGCTCTTATGATCAGTGAAGATAGTGCACTTGGTTTTATAAAAATAATGTCTCCAGATCTTAAGTGCAAACACCAAAGATCCCAACTCTAAGTCATGAGTTGTATAGTTCTTCTCATGCACCTTGAGCTGTCTTGATGCATAAGCTATCACTTTTCTCACATTGCATCAACACGCAGCCCAACCCTTGGATTGATGCGTCGCAATACACCACGAAGTCATCTGTTCCCTCTGGCAACGCAAAAATCGGTGCACTGCACAACTTGTCTTTAAGCACTTGGAAAGCCGCTTCCTCGTTATTGCCCCACTTGTAAATAGTTCCTTTATGGGTTAGGCCAGTCAAAGGTTGTGCAAGTTTCAAGAATCCTTCTATGAAACACTGATAATAACCCGCTAATCCAAGAAATTAGCGCACCTCAGTAGGCGTCGTCGGCGCAGGCCAATTCTTGATTGCCTCAATCTTTGACGGGTCAACATGAATACCATTCTTGTTAATGAAATGTCCTAGGAATTGTACTTCTCTCATTCGGAAGTCACACTTAGAGAACTTGGCATATAGTTGTTCTATCTTTAGAAGCTCTAAAATGAGTCTTAAATGTTCCTCATGTTCCTCCCTATTCTTAGAATAAATCAGTAGTCATCAATGAAGATGATGACAAACTTGTCTAAATAGGGTTTACAAACATGGTTCATTAGGTCCATAAAGATTGTAGGCACATTTGTCTATCCAAATGGCATGACTGCGAACTCAAAATACCCGTATCGAGTTCTGAAAGCTGTCTTGGATATGTCTTATTCTTGAAACCTGAGCTGATGATGCCCAGATCTTAAATCAATCTTTGAGTAGTAACTCTATCCTTGCAGTTGGTCAAATAATTTGTCGATACGTGGAAGAGGGTAATGATTCTTTATTGTAACCTTGTTCAGTTCCCAGTAGTCAATGCACATCTGAAAGGTTCCATCTTTCTTCTTCACAAATAACACCGGTGCTCCCCAAGGTGAAGAACTAGGGCATATGAACCCCTTGTCTAACAGTTCCAGCAATTGTTTTGACAATTCCTGAATTTCGTTTGGCACCAAACGATACGGCGCCCAAGCGATATGGATAGCTCTAGGTGTCAGCTCAATCTGAAACTCCACTTGCTTGTGTGGAGGAAGGTCAGGCAAGTCCTCTGGAAACACTTTAGGAAAGTCCTTAACAACAGGAATGTCGTCAAGTCGTTTTTCCTCTGCGGCCTTTTCAGTAACCAAGGCTAGGATCGCCATATGTCCCTTCCTCAAGGACTTCCGAGCCTTCATGTAAGAGATGACACCAATCACAATACCACTCTTATCGCCTTCCACCATGAGTATCTCTCCACTAGGAAGAGTAAGTCTGATTAGTTTCTCACAACAGATGATTTCGGCTTGGTTCATAGACAACCAACCCATACCAACAATGACATCGAAACTACCAAGCGTAATAGATAGTAGATCAAAATCAGATTCATGACAAGACAGACTTATCTTACAACCGGGGGATATATGGGAAGATTCTATAATTTTAACGTCGGCTATCTCTATAGTATAGTTCAAGTCTAAAGCCGTAAATGTAACATCTAGTAACTTACTGAACTTATGAGAAATGAAACACCTATCAACACCAGAATCAAACAATACAGAAGCAAAGCACCCATTACCAGGAAATTTACCACTTACAGTAGAAGGGTCATTACGAGCCTCACCTAATCCGATGACCAATGCTCTACCCTTCGTACCACCATTTCCATTGCCATTGCAACTATTGTCCTTTTGATTGTCAGCACCATTACCACCACCATTGTTCTTCTTCAGTTTCGGACAATTTCTCTTGAAATGTCCTGGTTGACCACATTCATAAGAACTCCTTTGTTCATCTTGTTGTGGTGGTTGCTTAGTTGTTTTGTTCACATGATAATTTTTGGTAGCGGGCCAAATTTTCCACATCTCTCACAGGTATTCTTGTTGCATGGTCCATTGTAGTGATAATTGCATTTGTTGCACTTTGGCAGTGTCCCGGTATAACCACGGCTGTGCTGTGATGATGAAGAAGATTGGTTGAACGTGCGAGAGTTGTCAAACTTCCTGGATTGTTGTGGCTACTCCTGAGAGGTATTCTACTTGTTGTTGGAACCAAACTCCCACTTCCTTTTGTTGTTTCCATCAGAAGTAATTGACGCAAAACCACACGGGGTAGCTTACCCTCCATGACAGCATAGTCGGTCAGCCTGTGGGCCAGTCTGATTGCTTCCTTTATAGTGTTTGGTCGAGCAGCAGTGACCATACTCTGGATTTCTAGAGCTAATCCATGCAGATACCTTTCAATCCTCAAGGAAGGAGGGTTGACCATGTTAGGGCACAGAGTAGCGAGCTCATGAGAACGAGCAGTGTATGCCTCAATCTTAAAACCCATCATCTTCAGATTCCAAAATTCCATCTCTAATTATGCACCTCGTCACGAGAGCAGTACTTGATCGGGTGGTGAAAGTTCGACGTTTAAAAGCTTTATTTTCGTGTTTACGTGTTAAATTATGGGAAATAGAGTTACTTTTGGGATATTATTGTGTTTGTAGGATAAATGTGAAGAATACGAAGAAGTTGGAAGAAACGAGACGAAAATGGAGCTCGGGAGGTGAAGATATGTAAAAGAGAAGTTACAAGACAATGGTAACTTAAAGCAGGCATAACATGAGATAGGAAATGAGTTACAGGGCCCACAACCTATCAACGGATAGATCTCGAAAATTTACACATGAAAATCAACTTTGTATAGGGGTAGGCGCCACCGACGCCATTCTGGGCGCCACTGACGCTACCGGCGTCAGTAAACCCGAAACCTCTGACCAACGCCTCCTCTGACGCCTAGCTAGACGCCAAACTGCAACCACCGACACTACTGGTGGTGCCACTGATGCCAAGCGCTGCATATGGTGGATTTTAACCTAATTTGAGAGGCTTTAAAGGGGGATTAACCCTAATACAAAAATAACCTTTTACAACATCAATCTTTGACTAAAAGGAAGCATCTTTCACCATTCCAAAGCCCTTCCAACATCCAGATCATCAAAATCTACATGATCAATTACAATTGTGTTGAAGAATCAATGATAAGGCAAGGCTAATTCATTTGTGATTCACTTCGAGGGATAGGTTTGTGCAAGTTGTTATTTTTCTTAGTTTGTAACCTAGATTAGAGATTGGATCTTGAACCTTTTAAGTTCTTGTGGATTCAATTAATGATTTGATCATAAAACAATTTGATTGTGTTTAAACCTAATTTTGATTTTCTATAACTTTGGTTTTCTTTAATCATTGTGTGATTGATTCTTAGAATTAGGGTTACATTAGTCAAATTGGTGATTATGTGAATAAAGTTCTTTAAGCTTTAATCCATAATTATCTCTTAGATCTTATTATATGTAAGCCTCCATTAGTGACTTCTCACTGGGTTTCACTAAAGAAAATTATAACTTTGCCAAACCAGAATCCTGAAGTAGGTTGCTTTTTCTCCAAGATTGTTAAAAACCTAAACTTTTATTTTGTTAATTTGATTATTTCTCAATTCAATTAATCAAGCAATTTACTTTTCAATGTTAAATGTTCTTAGATTAATAGTTACTAGCACTTTTATGTGATTCCCTGTGGATTCGACATTCTTCTTACCCTTTACTGTTAAGAGTGATTAGGCACTCTTTAATATATATTTTTGACCGACCACACGACATCGATCAAAATGGCACCATTGCCGGGGAATAGTTGCGCTTAGTGTTTGTAATAGTTATTTGTTTTCTTAAAAATCTATTAAAAAACCAAAAAGATTTTCTTTTTCTTATTTTTAGTTTATTTGTTCTTTTTTCGTTCGGAACTACGCGTGGTATTTGCTTCTTGTTTGCAGGCTTATTAGAATATCAAGAATTTTGATATCATCATGGATTGTGAGTGGGACAATGATCCATGTTTGTGTTGCGGAGCCTTTATCATTGGGTTCAAGATTGTTTAATGTTCGAGAGCAAATATGGAAATATAGAAAGAAGATGTTCTGAATACAGGCAACAAATGGGATATGTGAGGGCAAACTACGAATATGAAGAAACCCATTCATATTATCCACACTATGGACCACCTTCATCATCAAATTATCAAGAATATTATCATGCAGACATAGAGTACAAATATGCCCAACAATGGGATCTCAACCACTATGAACGCAAGATGCCACATTTATCAAGTTACCAGGAGGAGTATGATAACTACTATCCTGAATACCCTCAGATGTCATACGAGGAGCCTCAAGGTTCAACGGACTCTAACCATAATGAAATCTTGAACATGTTGGTAGAAATGAAAAAAGAAGACAAAGAAAGAGATAAAGCAGTGAAGGTATTGGTAAAGCAGGTTGGCCAACTAGTTGAAGATATGGCTCAACTAAGACAAGAGCAATCTAAGCTGGATAATGATACAATGATTGATGGTGATGTTGTTGAAGAGGTTATGGAACTTCAAGAGCATGAATTTGTATGTTTAAAGTTTGTAGAAGACATAACACCTTTAGAGGAGCCAAAGCCCAAAATAATCCAAGTTTATCCTGGTCCTTCCCCTATACTTATTACTCCAACTAATAAAGTTAGGGAAGAGGGTTTGAGGACAAAGAAAAATAAGGTAGCATTACAAGACATTGGACATATCATCATAAAGTGGCTCCGCAGCAACTATTCAATAGACTTGTCGATCATTGGGAAGCAACCATGGAACTGGCATGTCAAATACCGAGCATTTGATGGGAATTCGGTTGGCAAATGTGCATTTAAACCAACGTAACATATATCAGGTACGGTTTGGCTGAAAGCCTAAAACTTAGCGCTACATGGGAGGCAACCCAAGCTATTTTTTTAGTCTTGTTTTGGTTTATTTATGATCTTATTTTATTTCATTTTAAGAAGTTTGTGGGTGTGTTCACTAGAAACCCGCACAAGACTACACTCGTCCATCCGGGTCTACTAGGTGGTTTAAAAGGCTTGTTGCATATGCTAAATACAACTGTGATTCCTACGAAAGTGAGTTTACGACTTTTATCATTAATGTGATTTTTTTTAATATTTATTTAAAAAGTTAACTATTTAATCAAATTTCCACTTAAAAGTTGCATTGAGGATAATGCAATGCTTTAAGTGTGGGGAAGGGGATGCATTATTGATTTAAATGTGAGGTGTTAATCATGAAGTGAGAAGTTCGCTTCTACACGGGTTTTACTATGTTTTGTAGATTAGTGGACGAGATGTTGAAGATCACTAGTACAATTGAAGATCTTGCCATAAAGACATAACCAGGTGCATTTGTTTCACTTATTAATTGTTAAAAATAGTTAATTTATAGTTAGTTTTTTGGTTATTGATGGTGAGTCGCCGACTGATTGTAAATGGTTTGCGAATATGATAAGATTGGGTTTGATCTAAAAATTATCTTGTTTCCACACCAATAGTAACATTTAGTTAGTACATTAGGGGCAATGGACATCTCAAGTGTGGGGATGAGGGGATTTGGTAAAAGTTTTTAGAAAAAGTAAAAAAAACTAACTTTTATTTGCAAACCTTCAAGTGAAGTTTATTGTGTTTAAAGACTAAAATTTTAAATGCAAATCACTAGCTTGTTGATTATCAAAAGATTGGTATTATGGGCATTTTATTTAAGTAGTGACATAAAGTATTTCTAGCAGGTCGTTTTTGAAAATGTTAAGGATGCCTGATTAGGGTTAACAAGCTTTTGATATAATAAACTCATGTGCATATCGGTAGCCTAAATTCCTACTTGGTGAGATTTTGAGCCTATTACTTAAAATATAATCATATATATTCATTTCTTGAGGTAGGCCATATACCACTCTTGTTACAGAACTTGTATTGTTTAAGCATACCAAGACCATAAGCAAGGTGTTTGCACACAAATGACAAAGGCAATTTAGGAACCCCTTTACTTGTTATCGTTTGTTTATTGTTATCCATCCTAACCCTTAGTAGCCATGTCTAGCCTTAAACCATTCTTTTGTTAAACCCGATATATAAAGCCCAAGCTGTTAGTTGATAACCAAACATGAAACCATTCAAAGTAAAAGAGCATCTGAAGTCAAGCTTATATTATGAAAGAAAAAAAATTGATGAAGAAGGAAAATTAAATGAAAAAAAGAAAAAAAATCAGTTGTTTAGAATGGATCAAAGTGATCTAGCTCTATTAGTCGTATTAATAAGGATGGTTTAACAATCTGGTTTATATTTATGTTTCTCTTAGCCACTATGAAAATCCAAAAATCTCCTACCTTTACCTAAGCCCAAAAACCCGTAAGTCCTTTAGATATGTGCAAAGTCTATGATACTGGTGGAAGTGTGATTGCTATACAAACATATGTGGATAAGATGTTATAGTGGGTTATTGAGTTAGTACAGTAGTACATATTTTACCAGTCCAGATATAAATTGAGAGGAGTGAATTATTGTGAGGGGTGTGTTCATGAGACTAATAATCAAGCACGTTAAGCCTAGTTGGTTGAATTCCTGGTTTACTTGAATATAATTAACTTGCTAGGATGTAAACCTATTGAAAGATGTAAGTCTTGTGAATAAGGGTATGACCTTGGACCTTAACTAAGCCTTGATAAGTAATTAGTAATGTGTATTTGCAATGATGGTTTTATAAATTAAAATTGAGCTTTGTTTGAGGACAAGCAAAAGGTAAGTGTGGGGATTGTGATCGGGTGGTGAAAGTTCGATGTTTAAAGGCTTTATTTTCTTGTTTACGTGTTAAATTATGGGAAATAGATTTACTTTTGGTATATTATTGTGTTTGTAGGATAAATGTGAAGAATGCGAAGAAGTTGGAAGAAACGGGACGAAAATAGAGCTCGGGAGGTGAAGATATGTAAAAGGAAGTTCCAAGACAATGGTAACTTAAAACGGGCATAACTTGAGATAGGAAATGAGTTACGGGGCCCACGACCTATCAAATGAAAGATCTCAAAAATTTACACATGAAACTCAACTTTGTGCCGGGGGTAGCGCCACCGACACCACCGGCGTCAGTAAACCCAAAACCTTCTAACCAACGCCTCCTCTGATGCCTAGCTTGACGTCGAGCGCCGCATTTTGGTGGATTTTAACCTAATTTGAGAGGTTTTAAAGGGGTATTAACCCTAATACGAAAATAACCTTTTACAACATCAATCTTGGATGAAAAGGAAGCAACTTTCACCATCCTAAAGCCCTTCCAACATCAAGATCATCAAAATCTACATGATCAATTACAATTGTGTTGAAGAATCAGTGATGAGGCAAGGCTAATTCATTTTTGATTCCCTTCGGGAGACGGGTTTGTGCAAGTTTTTATTTTTCTTTGTTGGTAACCTAGATTTGAGATTTGATCTTGAACCTTTTATGTTTTTATGGATTCAATTCATGATTTGATCATTTAAAAAATTTGATTGTATTTAAACCTAATTTTGATTTTATATAACTTTGGTTTTCTTTAATCATTGTGTGATTGATTCTTAGAATTAAGGTTACATTAGTCAAATTGGTGATTGTGTGAATGAAGTCCTTTAAGCTTTAATCCATAATTATCACTTAGATCTTATTATGTGTAAGTCACCCTTAATGACTTCTCACTAGGTTTCACTTAAGAAAAATTGTAACTTTGCCAAACCTGAATCCTAAAGTGGGTTGCTTTTTCTCCAAGATTGTTAAAAACCTAAACTTTTATTTTGTTAATTTGATTATTTTTCAATTCAATTAATCAAGCAATTTACTTTTCAATATTTTATGTTCTTAGATTAACGTTACTAGCACTTTCCTGTGATTCCCTGTGGATTCCACACCCTTCTTACCGTTTACTATTAAGGGTGATTAGGCACTCTTTAATATATATTTTACCGACCACATGACATCGATCAGTACTCCTCCTTCATCAAATTTTTGAAATCCTCCTAGGTAGTTTGGTTGCAAATCTCCACCCCCAGCATTTGAACTTTGGTGTTCCCCCAAGATAGGGTAGCTCCATCGAGCGTGCCCGTAGCATACTTCACCCGGCTTGCCACCAGGCAATTGTACAGCTCAAATACGGACTCAAGCTTCTCAAACTAGCATATGAGTCCTACAGCTCCTTCAACCCCAGTGAACGAGTTGGGTTTGTAGTCCATGAAGGACTTCAAAGTACAAACCCCTTGACCTGCAATAGTTTTAGATCAGGACTTGGAATTCTAACGAGTGTTATAGTTTAACAGGATTGACGGAATGTTGACGTCAGGAATGAATTTTGTATTACTTACCGATTGGAGCGGGCTGTGGATTGGGGTTGTGGTTGGCCAACGCTTCAGCCACATGCTGGTTAATAAGTGCAGCCAGTTCCGTTGGAGTCATGTTGATTGTACCACGACCACGTTCGCGTCCACGTCCGCGTCCACATCAGACATTCTTAACAATCACAACATACGAAAATAAGTAAATATACAACACATCAACTCCATTTAAGTATAAGCAATTAAAAGAATTTAGCACACACATAACTAAATGTTCAAATAATAATCTCTGATAAAACAAATTGTAAGTACGTCTACAATTAATCAAAACCAAATATCAAAATTCAAAAACATAAGTCGGATGGGAAACAACTCTTCTCATCTAGGTGTGAAATAAACAAAATTCTAATAAACGAATGAAACGAATGAAAGAGGAAATCAATGCGAATCGACAGATCCGGTGCTGTTTTTGGGCTCGTCCTCAGGCTGCTCCTCAGGTTCCTCTTCTGGGGCCTCCTCTGGTTCCTCTTCTGGATCTTCCTCAACAGGCTCCTGCACTGTATTTAGTGCATTGATTTGACCTTCCAGGATGTCGAGTCGCTGACTATTAGCAGTGTTGTCCACTTCATCACCACCTACTCGCTCAATTAGGTCAGTGACAAGACCTATATAGGTGTTATGATGATCTCTGAGAGCGTTAAGTAGCTTCCTCAATTCTTTGATTTCTCTCGTTGCTTCTCGTTCAATGCCCTATTGTCGTCCCACAACTCAGCAACGCGCTTGCACTCGACATGCAGAGTGGCTGCCGTAGCAGCCATGGCCTGCTCTAGAGGACATGTAAGAGGAGGTAGGATAAGGGCATTTGGGCTCCTATGGGGGGCAGACCTAGTCCGGGGCCGACTTTCAGGAGGTAGAGGAACATTCATCTCCTAACCCAACATGGTCATGTAGTGAGGGTAGTACTCCCATCTATGAACTGGGGGGTACTGGGGTAAAGCAAAAGGTTGGTCATAGTCAAATTCCTCATTGTTATTAGGGCGCATGGGCCACTCGTACGGACCCATGGGTGGAGGTATGGAATCAAAGCGAATGGGCCTTTTTCCCCGAGAAGAAGAAGAGGAGGGAGCAGAAGAAGATGAAGCCATTCCTACAAAGAACCGCTCACAGGATTGAGCAACAGCAAGTAATCCAGTAAAGCAAAGCAAATAAGGCCAGCAAACAAAGCTAAGTGTGTCTATATGCGTGTAACTAAGGCATCAGGCTATAGTCCAAATACAATGCAAATGAAATGCAAATTTTTATTTTAGTTCACCATAACCATTGGCTCTGATACCAATCTGTCACACCCTCAATTTCCACAAATGGAGTTTTAGCATTAGGCGCGTGACATACCAAGATCTTAGCCGTTAGTTACACCAAACGACACAGTAATTACAAAATAGAGCTATTTGTTATTATCAAAATTACCAAAAACATAATTAATTACGGATACATGAAAATATTTGCGGAAGCATAAACATTCACAATTCAAATAGCGCAAGACATGAGCAACCAAAAGAAATACATAATTTGTAGAAACAATGTTTAATCAAAAACAGACCTTAAGGACCTGAAAGAAGCATGCTAAAGTGTCAACACAAAGTTAGTGAGTTCACAGGTTTTGATAAACAGTAACGTAATCGAAAGCAGGCCCAGTAAACAAAGTAATATCAATAGATATCTAGTCTACGTAACAAGTTACTTAGTGTATAAAGTTCACAACCGAAGCTGACAATGTAAATGAATGCCTTGGCAAGTGGCTACCAGACCACAGCAACAAAAATTAGTTGAATTAAACACCAGTTTGACATGCAGCCATGCTAGCGTGACTAGCCTGGGTGGGGTTTGTTAAACTCAGTAGATCTACTCAGAATAACCTTGCTAAAGTACATAAATTAACAGTTCGAAAGTGAGGACTAAAATTGGTACAACACTAGTAAACATGTGATAATACAGTAATACTGATCAATTGAAAATGACGTTTTAAAGCACATGTTTCTCTCCCCCAAAAGAGTATGAGTAAGGTAGGGCTGAAAACTCACCTTGAATGCACAGCAATAAAATAATGAAGAGGACATGTAATTAGTTCCCGAATAACCTGAATTTCCATTAATGTTTAATTAACACTAAATATTAATGATAATAAAATTAACTATTGAATATAATTTGTATGGTTTCGGGATCGAGTCTCGGTTAGATGGTAAGTCATCGTTTTCCCCTTCACATGCAAACACAAATTCACTTCGAATGCATAACACTCAATTATCACATATAAAAGCACACTTAGATTATATGACCCTTTTTTATATCATAAAACTCATACGTCTAATAGTACGTAACCCCCACACTACAACGCATAACAACCCATACGTACACACTTATGGTATGTTATACACATATGAATTCAACCCCTCACTATATATGGATACACATATAGTATACCTACACCCCACATAATCTGCATATATATTATATACACACACCTCATACATATGATTATAACTCATCCATTAGAACCTACATATAATACACAACACATAGTTTATCAAAGACTACCCACACAATGTAAATCCACTCACTCTAACAAGCACATGCATACATACATATATATATATATACATATATATATATATATATATATATATATATATATATATATGTATGTATATATATATATATATATATATATATATATATATATATATATATATATATATATATATATATATATATATATATATATGTATATATATATATATATATATATATATATATATATATGTATATATATATACTCGCATAGTACACATAAAACCATCAACACACTCATCATCACACACCATAACTCAAAGTATACATACACACAGAAACATGTACGAAACCCTTCAATAATCAAGAAACACCCAACACCATAAACAATACACCATGCATAAACTTACCCATAAAGCAACATACATACCATCATACTACCCACACGCACACAGACGCAAAACACATACACACAGCCACAAAACACGCATACCCGGTCGCACAACACACACACATAGCAGAAACACACCGTATACACACATACAATAACCCCAACCCTCAGCTGTAACCAACCCGATCAACAGTAACTAAGCCCCCATTCGAACGTAGATGTTGAAACGAACACAATTAACTTAACCAAATCCTTACCGAACACAATATGGAGATTGGGAGATTCCCACCGGCTCTACACAGATTTCTAACCGTGGTTACCGAAGGGTGCATGTGGTTATCGGTTAGAACGATCGACCGAATCGATGAAGTTGTAATATAGGGGTGATGATGATTGCTGATGGGTTCACGATGACTCACTGTTGCATATGACGAAAATCTGCCAGAGGGTTACACAAGGCTGCAGTCGGCAAGGGTGATGAGGGGAGAAACGTAGGTTTGCGAGAGTTGAAACCGGGAGGAGACTTTTGATTGAAAATCATTGTGGGTTCCTTGGGAATCATATAGCAACCCAAAGAATTTTGTAGTTACCAGTTTACCCCCCAATTATTAATATAATTTCAATTATAAATATAATTTATTTGGCTTCTAACTTATTTAGTTAGCTTTTTTTTTTACCTAAAATGATAAATAGTTAAAGTTGCTTACATGAGATCGTTGATGTAACGAAGGTTGAGTTGACGATGCTAACGTCAAAATACGGGGTGTCACAGTATAAATGGTTGCTCACTGTTTTTATTTTAAATTAAAAGGTCATCAGCCTAAAGTTGTTGTCACTGATTAGGATCCAGCTATGAAGATAGTCATTGAAAGCATCTTCAATGAGAACCGACGTAGGTTATGCATGTGGCGTTTTATGAAAAAGGTTGCTAATAAGGTATAAATTGATGCGTTATTATTTTGTTGCTTTTGCGTGATTAAGTACACTTGATACTTGATTCATGTTGTTCATGCATTATTATTTGTTTATGTATGTGTGATTAATCCTATTGTCTGCGTTTTTATTTGTTTCCCTTGCGTGATTAATGCTATTCTATATACGTAGATATTAATTATGCTTGAATAAAAAGATTATCATTTTTGTTTTTGTAGGTTGGTGCTATGTTGTGCAATAATGAATATTTTAAAAGGAAAATATGCAGTATAGTATGGATAGATTGTATTAGTCCCCGATATTTTTGATGTGGAGTGGTTAGATTTAATCAACGAATTTGAAGCTCACATGCAATAATTGGCTATCAGATGATTTTAATATGAGATCAATGGGGATTCCTGCATTTTACTATGATGAGCCTGTGTCTGGTCTTATGCGAACAACATCTCGTTCTGAAAGTGAGAATCACTTCTTTTGTCAAATTGTAAACTCTAAATTGACTCTTGTTGAGTTTTTTAATCACTATGATACCGCTATAGAAATTCAAAGGCATAATCTCTAGAAAAAAGATCATGAATCGATACACCTTTCCGAATCTATGGTTAGAGTTTCCTTTATATGAACAAGCAGCAAGAATTTTTACTAGGGCTATACTTAATGATGTTCAAGAGGGAATTTATGTTGCTTCTGCGAAGTGTATGTCTTTTAATGTTGCAACTGAAGGAGAGTATTCTAACATTTAGGTTAAAAATTTTGAGGCCTATAGTGATGGATTATTAGAGATATGTTTATAGTTAACCCTTGCGTTATATCATTAAGCTTTGCTTTACTATCTTAAATTTGGTTATCAATATAAATGATTAGAGCTTTGCGTTAAAATGATAGTGTGATTATGTAGTATCCTTTTGCGTTATTTGTGCCAACAGTATCTATAAACTTACATAACTCACTAAAAGCAAGACACAATGAAAAACTGTAAAGACAAAATGAGGAGTAGGAATAAATTTTAATTGTATATTTCTTTATTATGACTTTTAAAATATATCTTATTTTCTCAATTTCGTATACATCATTGTAATAACTTATTTTGACATACATTTCGGTAAAATTTTCATCTAAACGAAGACATATTAAATATGGTATATTTTTACTTTTGTCTTTCTTTAAATTGTTAGATGTAACCCTGTATATCATACTCCAGCTAATCCATACAACTAATTCACACCAATCCGTCATAAGTAAGGCTCGAACCCTTAATCTAAAAAACAATTCACTACTTTAACTCCAAATGTATTTACTATTGATTGCGCCAAACATAGTATACTTTACTTCTTTCCTTTTTATATTCACTTTCACATTAGTTAATGTTTATTTTCACTGTAACATAATGTTTTCTTACATTTCAAACATATCATTGTCACGTGCATACTTATCTAATTTATTTATAAACGATCCCGCAAACATACCATTTAGATGGCTTTTAATTTTGTAGCATTTACGATCCCTTTTAAGTGCGTCATTCTTCCAATTCTTGTTTTGAAAACGTTTCGGCAAGAAATATTTTTTAATTAAAAGGTAAAATCCTTCCAAAAAAATATAATAACTAGTTTTTTACCGGTCACGCGTTGTGGCGGCATCTTACGCAACGTGATAAAGTATAGACTAACAATCGATGATATGTTAAAAATTATATATGTTTACAATATATATTTCTTTGCATTTTAAGTCATTTTTATACAAATTTATATTTTAGACACTTATTTGTGTTTTATTTGAATTTTGTAGTTATCGGATGAAGCTCGGTGATATTTGTGAAGAAAACTCAAGATTTGAAAAAGTTTAGGAGGAAAATTCTTTTGATATGACCATATTAAAGCTGAATATACTCATATAAGGTGTTAAATTCTACATAATTAATTTTTGAAGCTGAATAAACTCATATCACTTCAGGTATTGTCATATTCGGCCAGAAAACGGGTTTATAACCCCAATATACCTTATTTCCAATATAACTTTTATTTTTTTTCAAACCCTAGCCTCCCTCAAACCCTTACGTGTTTTTGAACATTTCTTAAGAGTTTTTGGGAGTTTTGAACGGAAAGATTAAAGATTTCACACTTTCAAGAAGGATCTAACATCATCCACCTCGTTTCAACTCAAAATTAGTTTGAATTCCTCTAGAATTACTATGAATTTTTCCATGTTCTTGAGTTTGGGTTTCTTTTTTGTAAGCCTTATGGGCTAAACTTTTATTATCACTTGGATTAGATGAAACTTTGCATGATTTAACAACTTGTACATGATTCTTGGTGTTGTTTATGTTAATGTCATGATGAAACTTAATTATTCTTTAATGGTTATATGTATTTGTTCTAGTTTGATGAAATGTTCAAACTTGTGTGTGTTGTAAGCATGTTATGTTGAAAAACCTCATGTTCTTACAAGAATTATGCATGTGATTGCATCTTTTGTATGTAGTTTTGTCATGAATCTCACTTTGCATTCGTTTCCTCTGCATTGACGCAATCTATGATACTATAGATTGAAAAAAGGGTCTAAAGAAGAACAGAGACTGGGCTGTATTAGTGACAAGTAAATCCTTTATGTGTTTATAAAAGGTCTCTAAAAATTTTGGGGATAAACACCAATCCTAAGGTCTGAGACGACCCAAAAAGCAATTGAACAAATCACGATCTATTTTATAAGCCTACTTGGGTATTGAGTATTGATTTGTAAGAACTTAATTTTTTGCACTCGATAGTTTCAACTCCAGAAAAAGGAATCCAGTAAAATTTTGATTTTACTTACTTAAAAGAATCCATATATCGTATATGCGGGTGTCTAGATAACATATATTTTATATGGATTCAGTTAGTTCTTTTTATTCTTGCTCGATCCGGATGATGAAAAATTATCATGTCCAGTTCCTCCGGGGGATGGATCTATAAGAATTCACCTATCCCAATAACAAAAAAACCTGACTTGAATGATCCTGTATTAAGAGCTAAATTGGCTAAAGGTATGGTTCATAAATATTACGGGGAGCCCGCATGGCCCAACGATCTTTTATATACTTTTCCGGTAGTAATTCTAGGGACTATTGCATGTAACCGTGTTAAATTTCCAAAAATTTATGGAATTAGGAAGCCCGAACGGGAGTCTAATTCATCTTTAACATTGACATAATTATATCAATCGTTCTTCATGGCAAAAATTTAGGTGGCTATATTGTGTTTATCGTTCTAGTTTGTCGAATGGTTATATGTCTAGATATCATTGATGGGGGTTTAGGCTACATCCATGTATCATGTGTAAAAAATGGTCTCACCTCAAGTTGTGCTAGTTATTAATTCTATGCTAAGTGAAACCAAAGTCCAAGTGGTATCTTTAAGTGATTGTGTATCTTCGTCTTTACTTCCTATATTTATAGTTTAATTTGCTAATTGTTTTGGTTAATTGTAATATCAACAAATCTAAACTCAATTGATCGGTTAAATGGTGTTGATGATTTAGTATTCAGAGTCATTGTGTCCACGAATTGATACTCAATTCTTACCCCAAGCTATACTACTATATTGTAAGGCCTCGTTTCCGGAGGCCTCACAGTTGGTCAATCACAACATAATTAAATAAAAACATTACATAATTCTTAAAGCATGGCAGCGGAATTAACATCAAAAGCCATTCATTAACTAATAAATTATGTTGCTAAGTAATACATGTGTGTTTGTTATCAGTTACAAAAGATCTTTAGAACGCATTACAAAACAACAATGTTATTAATCATGAATGGATGCTAGTACTGCCCTGACGAGTAGCCTCCCCGTGTGCCATCCTCAGCAAAATTACCTATCAACTGAAAATGCATAAAAGTCAACGTTACTGAGTGAGTTCTAGTTTTAAAATAGTGAAAATACTTTATGAGTTTTGTATAGGAAAAATACTCCTTAAAATACTGTTTACTCTTTAGTATGTGATCATACGTCATACATACATTCAAATATTATTCATTATCAACATTAATATCTTTCTTCACCATTTCCATGGTCGTTCACTTAAACCTTTACTTTTAATCTTTCACTTCGATATGGACCAAAGCGCTATACCCCCCATATAATGTGCATAAACCTGGTACTGGGCCTGACGTCTAATAATAGACCCCATCCGTGGTGCACAAAGCTGACTCCAGTACCGGGGCAACGACAATGGTCCCCTTAATCTCAACGATTGACCCTGTGTGCATCCAACGGGTTAGCTAAACTGCACACAGTTGTGCTAACAACCTAGTGGTTGTGAACCTCCTGTGAATTTGCTTGCAAGACTTTCTTACATTCTTTATGTTCCACTTTCATTAATCTTTTCACTTCTTAAAAATAATATTTTACGAATAAGAGTAAAACCACACCACGTAAAGTCACATAATAATATAATAGGGAACACAAGAACATCCCAAAACATAAATAAAATATTCAGATAATAGCATCAAGTCAAACCAGGGTCAAACCCTAAAATTCTAATTTCCCCAAAATTCCAAAAAATATTCTAAGTGTCATAGGCGCACGGGCACTATGCAGGCGCATGAGCCCTGCTTAGGCGCATTAACACTATTCAGGCGCTTGAATCCTACACTTAGGCATTTTGCTTACATTTTGGGCGTATGAGCCTTTTAGGCGCATGAGACTACACTTAGTCACTAGAGAAAAATCTTGGGCGCGTGACACTATTCAGGCGCATGAGGTTATACCTAGGTTATTAGGCAAAAGTTTTGGGCGCATGGGCACTATTGGAGCGCACGAACCACCACTTAGGATTTTCTAAGGAAATTCACAGGCGCACGGGCCCTGTTTGGGCGCATGGCCTGAACTTAGGCATATTTTCACTAAAATCCCAGGCACATGGGCCCTGTTTGGGCGCATGATTACCTGTTGTGCATTTCTACATTTCGGAATCAGTTCAAACCTGTTTCATCACCTATCCTAAGCTTAAACATACTATTCTAAGCATCAATAACACCTAACCAACCAAAGAACACAAGTATAAACATACATATACATACGGGTAACATATTTCAGTAGTAAAACATTTTAACCATGCATTTTCAGCCCTAAAATAGTTTAAAACACATAGAAATTGGGGTCTAGAACTCACCTAGTGTAGCAAACAAGCAAAACTCCTCTGAACCTGCTTGTACACGAGTTCAAACACCTAAAAACAAGCATAAACAAGCACCAAAACACCAACAACACTTAATAATCAGTTTCTAAGGGTGAAACCATAAAGAAACCGAACCAATCAACATGTAAACGCACTAACCTTCGACGAATGCAGCCTTCATTCTTCACAACCGAGAGAAATAAGGGTTTTCAGCTCTTTCTTCTTCTTTTCTTTCGGTAGCAGCAGCAACAGAAAGAGCATGGGCGACCATGCCCCATGTACACATCTTTTTGACTTTTTGGTACTATTTACACAAAGAACCCCTCAACTTTGCCTTCTTTTTATTTTCTTTAAACTACTTTTCTTTTTAATTATTTGTCCAAGTTTTCGGGTGTTACAAGTCTACCCCCCTGAAAGAGGTTTCGTCCCCGAAACCTGTCACTCTTCGAATAACTGTGGGTATTGCTGTCTCATTTCTTCTTCCGTCTCCCACGTAGACTCAGAACCCTTCCGGTGTTTCCACTGCACCCGCACAAGTGGAACCACTTTATTCCTTAACCTCTTCTCCTTCCGATCGATGATTGCCACTGGTTGCTCCACATAGTTGAGCCGTTCATCCACTTCGATATCCTCCAGTGGTACAATCATGTCTTCGTCGGCTAAGCACTTTCTTAGATGGGATACATGGAATGTCGGATGAATTCCACTTAACTCATCAGGCAATTCTAGTTGATAAGCCACCTCTCCCACTCGTGCAACGATTTGGAAAGGTCCTATGTATCTAGGGCTCAGCTTGCCTCTCTTTCTGAACCGGATGATCCCTTTCCAAGGCGAGACCTTCAACATGACTTTATCACCCACATTGAACTCAATTGGTCTACGCCTCTTATCGGCATACAACATCTGCCTATCTTTGGCTGTCTTCATAAAGGCTTTGATCTTTTCCAGCTTTTCGGTCGTAGCCTTGATCACCTCGATGCTTCCCAATTCCTTCTGCCTGATGTCACCCCAACATACGGGCGTTCTACACCTCCTACCGTACAACATCTCGTATGGTGGCATACCAATGCTGGCATGATAACTGTTGTTGTATGAGAACTCCGCCAACGGTAGGTGATCATCCCAACTTCCTCCAAAGTCGATCACACATGCACGGAGCATATCCTCGAGCGTCTGAATCGTCCGCTCAGACTGACCATCTGTCTGAGGATGGTAAGCCGTGCTAATGTGTAGTCTCGTCCCCATGGCATCATGGAATCTCTTCCAAAACTTTGATGTGAACCGGGTGTCACAATCTGACACAATAGACACCGGCACACCATGACGAGCCACAATCTCCTTGATGAACAGATCCGCCAGTCTCTCGGAGGAATACGTCTCGCGGATTGGTAGGAAGTGAGCACTCTTTGTCAATCGATCAACTTTCACCCAGATGGTATCGTACCCCCTCGCAGTACGGGGTAGCTTCGTTATGAAGTCCATGGTGATGTGCTCCCTCTTCCATTCGGGTATATCCAAGGGTTGGATCTTTTCGTATGGCTTCGGGTGTTCTGCCTTCACTTGCAAGCAAGTAAGGCACTTACTCACATACTCCGCCACGTCGCGTTTCATACTCGGCCACCAGTAGTCCTTTCTCATATCTTGATACATCTTGGTAGCACCGGGATGAATGGAGTATCGAGTCTTATGAGCTTCGTCCATAATTCTCCCACGTAGATCCCCATACCGAGGAATCCACATCCGTCCAAAACGAGTCTTAACTCCGTGGGTGTTTTCTCCCAACTCTGTGACTAAACCTCTCATTCGTTCGGAGTTGAGGTGATCTTCTTTCAATGCCTTATTTTGAAATTCTTTGACCTGTGTCATCACGTCAGAGGTCATCACCAACTCATACGCCTTCACCCGAATCGGCTCGGGTCTTTCTTTTCGGCTAAGGGTGTCGGCCACTACGTTGTCCTTGCCCGGGTGGTAATGGATCTCGCAGTCATAGTCCTTGATTAATTCCAACCACCTCCTCTGCCTTATGTTGAGATCCTTTTGCTCAAAGAAATACTTTAGGCTCATGTGGTCCGTGAAGATTGTGCATTTCACCCCATAAAGGTAGTGCCTCCAAATCTTTAAGGCGAAGACCACAACTGCGAGCTCCAAATCATGCATGGGATAATTGACCTCATGGGTTTTTAGTTGACGGGACACGTAGGCTATTACTCTCCCACGTTGCATTAACACACAACCCAGTCCCGAATAGGAGGCATCGGAATACACCACTAAGTCTTCACTCCCTTCGGGCAATATTAAGACAGGGGCTTGAGTTAATCTTGCCTTTAACTCCTCAAACACATCCTCCTGTTCCCATCCCCATACATACTTCACATCCTTGCGTGTCAATTTGGTCAAAGGTGAGGCTATCTTGGAAAAGTCCTGGATAAATCTTCTGTAGTAGCCCGCCAAACCCAAGAAACTACGAATCTTTGATGGTGTCTTTGGAGACTTCCATTGCATCACCGCCTCAACCTTCGCCGGGTCCACCATGATTTCTTCAGAATTCACCACGTGACCCAAAAATTGAACTTCGCGCAACCAAAAAGCGTACTTAGAGAACTTAGCATAAAGCTTCTCCCTTCTAAGTGTCTCCAGCACCTCGCGTATGTGACCGGCATGTTCTTCCTCGCTCTTTGAAAAAATCAGGATATCATCAATAAACACAATCACTGATTTATCTAGCATCGGCCGACAGACTAGATTCATCAAATCCATAAAGGCAGCTGGCGCGTTAGTTAAATCGAAAGACATAATGAGGAACTCGTAATGTCCAAAACATTTGCAAAACGATGTCTTAGTAAAAATCTTGTTCTTTTACCTTCAGCTGATGGTAGCCAGATCGGAGGTCTATCCTTGAAAACCAACTGGCACCTTGGAGCTGGTCGAACAAGTCATCTATTCTTGGTAAAGGATATTGGTTCTTCACCGTTAACTTGTTTAGCTCCACGTAGTCTATGCACATCCACATACTATCTTCTTTCTTCTTCACAAACAAGAACGGAGCACCCTAGGGAGAGATGCTTGGGTGAATGAACCCCTTGTCCATCAACTCCTGCAGCTGATCCATCAGCTCTTTCTTCTCAGATGGAGCTAACCGATACGGTGCTTTGGCAACGAGCTAAGCATCGGATATCAGATCAATCTGAAACTCGATCTCGCGATCCGGTGGCACTCCTGGTAAATCTTCTGGGAACACGTCCGGGAAGTCACACACCACTGGCACCTTAGACAATTGTGGTATCGACGCGTCCATATCCTTTACGTATGCCAGGTAGGCACTATAACCGCATCTCATGCACTTCTCTGCCACCGCCATCGAAATCACCCTCAGAACCGTTTCCCATCGGGCGCAACTAATCAAATCATCTTCTTGCGACACACGATTTTTGCCTCATAGGTTGCTAACCAGTCCATCCCTAGTACTACATCAAATCCACCTAGGGGCATCACGTATAGTTTAGCAGAGAACCTATGGCCTTCTAGTTCTATGTCGTAGTTTTCTATAATATCAGAGATTCTGGTAGACTTACCAATAGCAGTTTCTACATCGAATGGTTCGTCAACATTCCTACTACTAACAGGCAACTTAACACAGAAAGCAGCAGATATGAAACTCCTACTAGCACCAGAGTCAAATAATACGGAGGCACAAGTTTGGTTTACTAGAAACATACCTGACACGATGTCGGGGTCTACCCGGGCCTCTTCTCGGGTCATCGTGATGGCTCTAGCACTCGCCCTCTGTCCTCCTACTTCGGCCACCTTCTTGCTCCCAGAGCTTTCAGCTCTCGGCTTCCTGTACTCATGGTTTTTGTGGCCAGTCCAGCTACAGTTGAAGCATTTCGGCACTCCATAATCTTTTACTATATGGCTGGGCTTCCCACACTTGAAGCAGATGTTCAATCCCAAACGGCATTCCCCGCTATGTGCCTTTCCACACTTACCACACCTCTTTATTCCCGGACCTGCAGCAACCCCTCGCCGGTCATCCACCCTCAGCTTCCTGTTGTTTGGGGTGAAACCACCACGCCCGAATCGCTTTCCTCTCCAGTTATTACCACCACCATCTATTTTCTTCACCTCCACCACCGTTATTTCCCTTTCATCATACAACATTCCCGCCAGATCTACTGCCGACCTGAAAGTGCTTGGCCGGGCAGTAATCAAGTGCCTGCGAACGTCAGCTGGCAACCCCTGAATATACCACTTAATCTTCCTTGTTGCTGGCGTAACCTGATCGGGCACCAGTCTCGCCATCTCGTTAAATTTGGCGGTGTATTGTTGGTGAGTCATAGTGCCCGCCTCCAGCTGTAGGAACTCTCTCTCGATCTTGCCAAGTTCCCGATGAGGACAGAACTCCTTGATCACCAACTTTTTTAGTTCTCCCCACCTCATCCTTCCAATGGCTCGGTTGCCCTCGGCCTGGACAAGGTTGTCCCACCAACACAACGCCGTGTCGACAAAAGAGTGAGTGGCAAACTTCACCTTCTGGTCCTCCTGACACTCACTAATCTCCAGTACCGCCTCCATCTCCCTCACCCAATGGTGAGCAGTAGCAGCATCACCATTGCCATCAAAGGTGGGGGGTCTACATCATTGGAACTCCCCGTAGCTGCATCCCCTCACGGTTTCCCGCACCACCACTTCTTTATCATCACTAGAGGCTCCCCCTCCATCATTTAGCTCCTCCTCCTCATCGTGATCCCTCACATCACCTCTCCTACCAATAGTCGTTCTCCTCTCCTCTTCCTTCTCCTTTCGTTCATCCTCCCTCACAGCTCGGATTACTTCAGTCACGACAGACGGTAGGATTGTCTGCATGACTTGGTGAACCTCCTCCACTACTGCCTCCTTCACCGAGGCTCTCAAGTTAGTACTCTCATCTAGCCCCTCTGGGTGATGAAGCTCAGGCTCAACAGGAGCCATCTCTGCGGTCTTTGTCTTGTTCCTTGCACTACGTGGCCTACCAGCACGACCATCCCGTGTTCCACCTCGAGAAGCCTTAGATGATCTTCCTCCCGCCATCCTCTAACCACTCTAAGATTCAAACACGAACACGGTCATTCAAGGTAATAGCTCAGTTTATGTTAAGTATAGTAAGTCCCTAAATACAGTGGCCAGTTGTGATTAGCCACTTACTTTACTCTTCATCCCCCAAGCATTTCCTATCCTGACTACATTAGTATTCAAATCTACTAAGAGCACATAAATCAAATAGCATGTGCACATGATACCGATTAACATTATAAAAAGAATTACCTAATGGCACATAGCTACTCGGGCTGACATCCCTCCATGCGTCCCATTCTCAGTTTAAGTTTAGGTTTTTGAAAATATTTACCTGTTTCTCTTAAACTTTGGCTCTGATGCCAACTTGTAAGGCCCCGTTCCCGGAATCACAACATAATTAAATAAAACCATTACATAATTCTTAAAGCATGACAGTGGAATTAACATCAAAAGCCATTCATTAACTAATAAATTCTGTTGCTAAGTAATACATGTGTGTTTGTTATCAGTTACAAAAGATCTTTAGAATGCATTACAAAACAACAATGTTATTAATCATAAACGGATGCCAGTCCTGCCCTGACAAGTAGCCTCCCCATGTGCCATCCTCAGCAAAATTACCTGCCAACTGAAAATGCATAAAAGTCAGCATTGCTGAGTGAGTTCTAGTTTTAAAATAGTGAAAATACTTTATGAGTTTTGTATAGGAAAAATACTCTTTAAAATATGGTTTACTCTTTAGTATGTGATCATACGTCATACATACATTCAAATATTATTCATTATCAACATTAATATCTTTCTTCACCATTTCCATGGTTGTTCACTTGAACCTTTACTTTTAATCTTTCACTTAGATATGGACCAAAGCACTATACCCCCCATATAATGCGCATAAACCTAGTACTGGGCCTGAGGTCTATTAATAGACCCTATCTGTGGTGCACAAAGCTAACTCCAGTAGCGGGGCAACGAAAATGGTCCCCTCAATCTCAACAATTGGCCCTGTGTGCATCCAACGGGTTAGCTAAACCGCACACAGTTGAGCTAACAACTTAGTGGTTGTGAACCTCCTGCGAATTTGCTTGCAAGACTTTCTTATGTTCTTTATGTTCCACTTTCATTAATCTTTTAACTTCTTAAAGATGATACTTTACGAATAAGAGTAAAACCACACCACGTAAAGTCACATAATAATATAATAGGAAACACAAGAATAGCCCAAAACATAAATAAAATAATCAGATAATAGCATCAAGTCAAACCAGGGTCAAACCCTAAAATTCTGATTTCCCCAAAATTCTAGAAAATATTCTAACTGTCATAGGCGCACGGGCACTATGCAGGCGCATGAGCCCTGCTTAGGCGCATTAACACTATTTAGGCGCATGAATCCTACACTTAGGCATTTTGATTACATTCTGGGTGTATGAACCTTTCAGGCGCATAAGACTACACTTAGTCACTAGAGAAAAATCTTGGGCGCATGACACTATTCAGGCGCATGAGGTTATACCTGGTTTATCAGGCAAAAGTTTTGGGAGCATGGGCACTATTGGGGCGCACGAACCCCCACTTAGGATTTTCTAAGGAAATTTACAGGCGCACGGGCCCTGTTTGGGTGCATGGCCTGCACTTAGGCATATTTTCACTAAAATTCCTGGCGCATGGGCCCTGTTTGGGCGCATGATTACCTGTTGTGCATTTCTACATTTTGGAATCAATTCAAACCTGTTTCATCACCTGTCCTAGCTTAAACATACTATTCTAAGCATCAATAACACCTAACCAACCAAAGAACACAAGTAGAAACATACATATACATACAGGTAACATATTTCAGTAGTAAAACATTTTAACCATGCATTTTCAGCCCCAAAACAATTTAAAACACATAGAAATCGAGGTCTAGAACTCACCTAGTGTAACAAACAAGCAAAACTCCTCTGAACCTGCTTGTACACGAGTTCAAACACCTAAAAACAAGCATAAACAAGCACCAAAACACCAAAAACACTTAATAACCGGTTTCTAAGGGTGAAACCACAAAGAAACCGAATCAATCAACATGTAAACACACTAACCTTCAAAGAATGCAGCCTTCCTTCTTCACAACCGAGAGAAACAAGGGTTTTCAGTTCTTTCTTCTTCTTTTCTTTCGGTAGCAGCAGCAGCAGAAAGAGCATGGGCGACCATGCCCCATATACACATCTTTTTGACTTTTTGGTACTATTTACACAAAGTACCCCTCAACTTTGCCTTCTTTTTATTTTCTTCAAACTACTTTTCTTTTTAATTATTTGACCAAGTTTTCGGGTGTTACATATACGATAGGTGTGCTTGTCTATTGTGTGTAGTTAGTCTAAAGGTGATAATCATTTCTTTAAAATTAAAACAAATTATGTGGATTTTCATATTAAGAAATATATATACTTTACACACATCAAGTTTTTGGTGTCGTTGCAAGGACACGGTGATTTCAAAAACGATCTAAGTTGCTACTTTAACTATTTGTGTATACTTTAGATTCTTTTTATATTTGTGTTTATGTTTGTTTTTTATTTTTATTTTATTTCTATCTCGTGCCTGTGATCTATTTTTTAGTGTTCTTTGTAGTGACTCTCATGGATCGCGACTACAGGAGTTACTATAGAGGATACCATTTTAATCATGGGGATTACCATCAGGGTATTTGGTGCGAGATATGTAGAGGATGTCATTACACATCGGAGTGTTACCATTTTCAGGGGTACCCCATAAATTATTATGAAGATCTGTATTCTTACTCATAACCATTTGAGGAGTCTACCATAATGCCATTCAAAACCAAACCCCGTCCATTATTATATAAGTTGTTACAACAACGAACTGATATGTTTTCACAACATACCATTAGTTGTAATCAAGATAAAGTTAAGCAACAAGAAAGTTATGCTAGTGAACTCGCTGAACAATGCCATAGATTAGAGCCATTGAGTGTTGATGTTAACAAGATGTATGTCCAGCTTCTACAAGAGAGTTCATCTTGCAACATAGATTCGAGCACTGATTTAGAAAATAATGATGGAATTAAAGCCAAGCCTACTATATACTTTGATATGTTAAATCAAGAATCAAAATTGGAGATAATAATGGATGAAGCACAAATCCCACCTCAAGATCAAAACACATTTGAGTTTGATGAGCCACAATTAATTTGTACCCGTGTGTTGACTAATGACAAGCAAGATGTGGAGTAATTACAAAGGAAAGAACAATGGGAGGAGGTCATAGATGAGATGGAAGTGGTCCTTCATAGTCTCATTAATAGGGAACCATAAACCACACTATTCCATATTAGGAGGACGAGTTTGGAGATGAATTGGTGAGCTTACCTCTTGTTGAAGGGAAATGAGGATGGTTCAACCCGGTTAACAACCTTGATGATTTAGAAGCACTACTTTATAGGAAGCCAACCATGATGATCAAAGAAGAACCACACCAAGAAGAAGATTTGCAAGTGCATGGGTTTACCAGCAAACCAATGACCATGGTGATACTCGATCCTCATATTTGCACCAAAGATAGCTGGCTCGTGATTAAGAATTATGATGAATTATCACATAAATCAAATCAATCACGAGAGAGGACAAACTACTTCACGGACCAACAAACGATGAAAATGCGACATTGTTTCATTAAAAATTGCAAATCAAGAACATATTATAAGTATGATTGCCTCCTTTATTACGTAAGTTATATCATTTTTGGTCCAGGCAAATACAAGTGTTGGTGGCACGAACCGTTTGCATCATGTTTGTGTTTACCATTGGTTTCCTTATTAATCGGTGGTGAATGCACTAAATCAAATAGGATGGATAAGTTTTCAAATATCATAAGCCGCCCGCTTGTTAATTTGTTCTATTACTTGCCCTAGAATGTTTTGCATGTAGGGTCGAGTCAAGCTAATGACTCATTAATAAACAAGCGCTTCCGGGATGCAACTCAAGGTTTTGTAAGTCTTTCGTACTTATTTTCTTTTGTGTATTTATTTAATTAGCTTTATTTTAGTTTTTAGTTAAAGATCGATGTTGAAGTGATTTATCTTGAGAATGGATGGTTTCGTTGGAATCTTAATGCGCGGAATCGTTTAGCGGCCATTTGAGAACTTCCGGGGCAATTGTTTTATAAACTTCAAGGGATATTTCTATTTCACCTTTCTTCCCCATCCCCTATGTTTTTGCATTACCTGTCCATACATTGGTATAATGAGGGTAATGTATGTTTCAAGTGTGGGGATGTCTAGGTTTTTGTGAACTTATGCAAGTCTTTTATATATTTATCATTGCACCTTAAAACAATCCCATTTGACAAAAAAAATCAGAATTTGGAATAAATAGCATCCAATTATATTTATTTTAGATCTTTAAGCATGATTGAATTGTTAACATCATAGAATTAAGAGAAACCTTGTGGATTATGTAGGACCGTTTAGAGGGATGGTCAATACAATCAGTCTCATAATGAGGAAAGTGTTAGAACACTTAACAGATCAAATGGGGAATCACGTTTATGTAAATGATTCTAAGAACACAAGTAAATGAGATAGAACTAATAACAAAAACAGACTAATATGGTTTTCAAGAATGTTGTATATTGCTCTCAAGTTCTTTTACAAGTGTTACAAAGCATAAAAAGAAAGATAAGGACCTAAGATACTTTATACTACATCCTACAGCCGGCCATACTTTGAAAGCCAGCTGGAAACACTAATCTAGATAACAAGATCAATGTAGAGTCAAAAGGCAGATTGCCTTTTGACTAGTGATTATGACATACCATAGCTCACATCCTAATATATTCTAAAAGGATAAAAGGTACACAGTAGGAAGTTACAGACTAAAGACTATATTCTACAGTTTATTAAAGCATGGACCTTTTCACCGACTCATGCAAGTTGGTGAGACTTCAGAGTTGCAGCGGAAAGTAAGTTAGCTTTATGGAAAAGTAGATCAGAGAAAGCATGTCCTCTCTGTCTTCGGAAGAAATCACTCTTCTCTTCATTGGCTTCGGAAGACTTTGTCTTTGAAGCTTTGGAAGACTTCATCTTTGGCTTCGGAAGATTTGGTCTTTGGCTTTGGAAGATTTTACACTTAAAATAATTTCTGTAAAGAGTGTAAAACTTCCAAAGTAACTTCTATCTTGTACATCAGTGCATGCATGCAGGAAGCTCCTTGGTTGTTTTGGCTTCTTTCGTTGTATCGGCCTTCTAATATAACCTTACAGATTATAATAAAATGTTAAGGATATTTAGTGAGCATTGCAAGTTGAAGATATGATGTTTATGCATGCGTTTGAACCTTACCTTTATCCCTCCATTTCTGTAAGCTTATTTGTGCCTTTATCACATGAATTCATATGATTTAATGTTTGCTCATATTTTTGTTGATTCGTGACTGTGCGAGATGTGCATTAACGTGAGAACTTGACAAAGTTATGCATTTCAAGACGATAAACTGAGTATTTGTATGAAAATGATAGAGACACTAGGATAACCCACCTTAAAAGCCATTTTTCTTTTCGTTTATTTTGTCAAGTTGTCATTTTCCCTTGTTTTTGTGTTATTACTCATATCGTTAGCCATTTAGCCAAATTAGCCTTTTTGACATTTAAACCCTTGTGATCTTGTGATAAAATTCCAGTTATCTCTAGTTGTCTAAATTTTGTTATCAAATTTGTTTAATGTTTTTTTGTTTTAATTAAGTGTTTACTGCTCTATGAGAAAAAGGAAAAAATAAGAAAAGAAAAAAAAATAGAGAAAAAAAAAAGAAAAGAAAAAAATATACATATGAAAAAAATGTTAATATCATTATTTTTATGTTTGGTAGAATAGAAATAATCAAATGTGAGCTATTTGATGCATACAAAGAAAAAAAAATTTCATACATAGCTCATATTTTGTGAATTTGTATTAGTCTAGTTATATAAAATTGTTTTTACATATTACTGTATTGTATCATATTTAGCATCTAGATTTCCAAAATTTTTATCCATTTACCCACTTTTACCAAAAATTTCATATCCCTTTTTACCCAAGCTCCGTTACAACCCGTTAAAATCCTCTTCTTTTATGCATTTTTTATGTTTGTTGGTGGAGATTTAATCTCTTTGCAAACATGTTACTTTGTTTATATCATTGGTTGGCATTGAGTGATTCACTTACATATAAATAACCGAGTATTGTGTGATTTTGTGAGGGGTTTAAACTCATGCATAAGAGGAATTTCGTAGGCATGTGATACTCATCTAAATATGGCTTGAGTTTTGAAAAAAACAAATAGCTTAAACCACTTGGTTTCATCTTATGAATATGCTATGTTTGATAGTCAATTATGAGTTTGGATCTTCATTTAACAAATGGTTTGCCTCTCACCATCTTTTATGTCAACGGGATTTCTTTTGTTAAACGGTTGAATGAGAGTTTGTTTAAGGACAAGCAAAGTTCAAGTTTGGGGATGTTTGATATGTTAATAATTATATATGTTTACAATATATATTTCTTTGCATTTTAAGTTATTTTTTATACAAACTTCATATTGTAGACATTTATTGAGTTTTATTTGATTTTTGTAGTTATCGGATGAATCTCAGTGATTTTTGTGAAAAAAACTCAAGATTTGAAGAAGTTTAAGAGGAAAAATGCTTCTAATATGATCATATTGAAGTTGAATATGCCCATATAAGTTGTTCAACCCTAAATAATTCATTTTTGAATCTGAATATGGTCAAATCACTTTAGATATGGCCATATTCGGGCAGAAAATGGTTTATAACCCCAATACACCTCATTTCCAACATAACTTTTATTTCCTTTCAAACCCTAGCCTCCCTCAAACCCCTACGTGTTTTTGAGCAATTCTTAAGAGTTTTTGGGAGTTTTGAACGCAAAGATTAAAGATTTCATACTTTCAAGAATGATCTAACATCACCCACCCTATGTCCACTCAAAATTGGTTTGAATTCCTCTAGATCTACTATGAGTTCTTCTATTTTCTTGAGTTTGGGTGTGTTTTTTGTAAGCCTTATGGGCTAAACTCTTATTATCACTTGAATTAGATGAAACTTGGCATGATTTAACAACTTGTACATGATTATTGGTGTTGTTTATGTTAATGTCATGATGAAACTTGATTATTCTTCAATTATTATGTGTATTTATTATAGTTTGATGAAATGTTCAATATTGTGGGTGTTGGGGGTTGAGTAAAATTGGGTAAATATGATTGCATATTTTGTATGTAATTTTTTGATATTTGACTAGGAATGATGAATGAAGTGTGGGGGTTTAGTAAAATTGGGTAAATATGCATCCTTATGGATATGTTTGAGAAAACCATGGTGTATGTCATGAATCTCTCTTATCATTGGTTATGAATTGATTTTGTAATCTTGCTTTGATGTTCATGAGTTGAAGGATAGTTACAGTTTTGACTATTTTACGCAAGTTGAGGTGATTCTCATGTGTTTATCGTGTTATCTTTCAAAAAATTTTATGGAATTAGGTAACCCTAACAGGAGTCTAATTCATCTTTAACATTAACATAATTGTATCATTAGTTCTTCATGGCATAACTTTAGGTAGCTATTGTATGTTTATCGTTCTAGATTTCCGAATGGTTATATTTCTACATATCCTAGAGGGGGGTTTAGGCTACTTCCATGTATCATGTGTATAAAATGGTCTCATCTCAAGTTTGTGCTAGTTGTAAATTCTATGCTAAGTGGAATCAAAGTCCAAGTGGTATCTTTAATTTATTGTGTATCTTCGTCTTTACTTCTGTCACACCCTCAAAATCCGCGAGCGGGGTTTTACCGCGAGGCGCGTGACATACCAGGATCTCAGTCATTAGTTACCAAGAACGACTCTATATGATAAATAAACAAAACCAGAGTTAACGTTTAAAATACTGCGGAAGCGTTGTTAAAACAGAAAACCCAAAACAAGTAGTATGTAAAGAGAATGCGCAAAACATACGCGCCCCAAACACAAATGTTTAATATGAAAATAATCCCAAATTTGTAAACAAGGCAATGTAGACAACTCAACAATGCTGATGTGCGTGCTCCTAGGCAACTGGCAACCTTAACCTGAGAATAACATACTAAACAAGTCAACACATGGTTGGTGAGTTCAGGAGTTTGCGTTAAAATATAAACCAATCAACAGTTTCCAGAGCATAAGTAGTGTATTGCAATAGATAGCTAGTCTATTAACATAAAAATATTAATCATAGTGATTTCACGATCGAAGCTGACTGTGTTACGTTTGTTGCCTCCCGTCACGACTTACCAGGTCGTGACGAATATGTGTTAGGACAAAATTGCACCCGTTTGACCTCGAGTCGCACAGGTGGGGCTCGTCAGACCCAGTAGTACTACCCAAAATTTCCCCGCTAGTCAATATTAACAATCCGAAAGTGTGAGGACTTTTCCATGGTAAACAGCACTATATCAATATTATACACACTCATATATAAAAGCGTTTGTGATCAACAGTATGCTATCTCCCCCAAGAGAGATTATGTAAAATGAGTGGGGCAAGAACTCACCTGATACGCGCAAGAATTAACTTAGAGCTTAACTTGAAAGAAAGAGGGAAAGACAACCTTCAAAGGTCACCTAGAATACAAGAGTACATAAGCACGTGTACACAGAATCAACATGAAACCCTAAGTGTTCTACAAACCAAGAGACTCAAGGTTTAAGAAATACAAGACACATTTGACCCAGTTGACCCGTTTGACCCGTTGGTGACATTATAGGTTATAACTCTTTAATACTAACACAACAGCATATCATACATGTTCACATACAACTTGATTACATATAGCACTTCATTTACCACATGTACCAACTAGATCATCATACAACTAGATATCATACAAGTCATGCGAATCACAACAGGCCAAAACAGATGACAAACCAAATCAACATTCATACAACATAAACAACACATTTAGTCACCTTAGAAACCATCCATGAACACACTAGCATGATCCTAATATCCCAAACATGCTCAAATCATCCAATTCAAGGATTTGCACAATTAAAGTTTCCCTTTTGGGAAAGTTCATCCCAAATTCATCAAACTCACACAACATTCATGAATTCATCAATTATATACCAATTCAAGTCCATGACAACATCTAAACATGATCAACAACATCTTATCATGATTCATCAACTTTCATACCCAAAAGTTACTATCTTTAGTAAGGTATAAACTATAACACATCTTCTTGATTTTCAATTGTTCATATCATCAACCTAGCATCTAATCATCATCACAAATACATCCATAACATTCATACATCATCCAATCATCAATTCATGCAAAATAAAGTTACTATTATTAGTAACCTATGAACAATGTATCAAAATCATAGCTTTCTTGCATAATCGACGTTAACTAGCATATATACAATCCAACTAACATAATAACAACATCAAACAACCAACAACTAACATCAAGTTCAGATTTTCGAGTTAGGTTTCGTCCCTAATGTAATTTCCATAAAAACTTGTAAAAATCCAACCTTTATTGCATACTTGACGTTAATTAACATGTAATCTATCTAGTAAACACATTAACATCAACAATTAGGCATCATTCGACCATCAATTGAAGATTTCGAACACTAACTTTCGGCCATAATCAAATCCCTTGAAAAACATGTAAAAATCTAACCTTTAAATGTGTATTGACTTGTATTTGATGATTCTAACTTGTTGCAACACTTGAAATCGATCAAATCCGATGCTTTGTGAGTGTTCTTGGCCGAAAATCGCAAAGGGAGGGGAGAGGGAATGAAGTCGCGGCCGTAGGTGGTTAGGGGATTAGGGTTTTTGATTTGATTAATTATTTAGCAATAATTACCCTTTTAACCCTCATAGTTTGTATTTTATAAAGATTAGGCTTTTAAATACCCTTTTAAAATGTTTTAACTAGAATAATAAACATTTATACTAGTAGTAGCAATTATATGTATTATCTTTACAAGCTACAAAATTTACAAAGTAAATACACACGTTTCCACGTTACGCGATAAAATTACAGTTAACATTTAAATCACATAAGCATAACTTAATAATCACATTGTTAACTTAATTATCATCAATTTAACATTACTGATTATTGTTAAGTAACCAACGTTCAATGACAACTAGTGTGTGTGCACGACACGTGTATGCAAGACTTAACGGAACTAACGGAGTTTGGTAACGGAAAATTACCGGATGTCACATTATCCCCATGTTGAAAGAATTTTCGTCCCGAAAATTGCGTTATATGGTGAGTGTTCCATCACTGGTCTACTGCATTGGCACAAGGAAATCGACATCGTGTGAGTTTTGGATGAGTTGTCACATCATCCCCATGTTGAAAGAAATTTCGTCCGGAAATTTAATTAGTACCTTCGCCTGCTGGCATCGTCCTTTCGAATAGCTGAGGGTACTTAAGCTTCATTTGGTCTTCACGTTCCCACGTGAATTTCGGTCCACGTCTCGAGTTCCAACGAACTTTGACAATGGGTATCTTGCTTTGCTTAAGCGTTTTCACCTCACGATCCATCACTTCGACAGGTTCCTCAATGAAGCGTAATTGTTCATCTACTTGAACTTCTTCCACGGTACAACCATCGTTTCATCCGTTAAACATTTCTTTAGATTTGAAACATGGAATACATCATGGATTCCACTCAATGAATCAGGTAAGGCTAGTCGATAAGCCACTGGACCAATTCTTTCCACTATCTCAAATGGTCCAACGTATCTCGGATTTAGCTTTCCTCGCTTACCAAACCGAACTACGCCTTTCCATGGTGAGACTTTTAATAAAACCTTGTCACCTGTCTGAAATTCCAAAGGTTTTCGTCGTTTTCAGCATAGCTTTTCTGTCTGTCTCGCGCTGCGGCCATGCGGTTTCTTATCTGAACAATCTTCTCAGTTGTCTCGTGTACTAACTCGGGACCCGTTAATTGACTATCACCAATTTCAGCCCAGCAAACTGGTGATCTACACTTTCTCCCATACAAAGCTTCAAAAGGTGCTGCCTTTATGCTAGTGTGATAACTGTTGTTGTAAGAAAATTCCACCAATGGTAGGTGAACTTCCCAGTTATTCCCGAAGTCAATCACACAAGCACGTAACATGTCCTCCAAAGTCTGTATAGTACGCTCGCTTTGACCATCAGTCTGTGGATGATAAGCAGTACTCATATCCAATCGCGTACCTAAAGCTTTCTGCAACGACTGCCAGAAGTGTGATGTGAAACGAGAATCGCGATCAGAAATGATTGAGATCGGTACTCCATGCCTCGAAACGATCTCCTTCAGATAAAGTCGGGTTAACTTCTCCATCTTATCTGTTTCCTTTATCGCTAGGAAATGAGCAGATTTTGTCAATCGGTCCACGATAACCCATATTGTATCACAACCCGTAGAAGTACGAGGTAACTTAGTAATAAAATCCATTGATATTTGATCCCACTTCCACATAGGGATCTCGGGTTGTTGTAGTAGACCAGATGGTTTCTGATACTCCACTTTAACCTTCGAGCAGGTCAGACACTTACTCACATAAGTAGCTACATCTACTTTCATGTTAGGCCACCAATAGTGCGCCTTCAAATCGTGATACATCTTGTCAGATCCAGGATGTATAGAATACTTGGACTTGTGAGCCTCACTCATCACCAAGTCTCTAGATTTCCGTGTAGAGGTACCCATAGTCTATCCATGAAGTGACGAATTCCATCCGCTTTTACTTCCAATTTTTTTCCATACCCCTTAACGATTCAAACCCAATGTTTTCTGTTTTCAAAGCTTCTGTTTGAGCCTCTCGGATTTGTTCAGGTAATTGCGTAGTAATCGTTAGTTGCAGAGCTCGCACACGTCGAGGTTTAGCAGTCTCTTTTCTACTCAACGCATCAGCAACTACATTTGCTTTCCCCGGGTGGTACTTAATAGCACAATCATAGTCGTTTTACAATTCCACCCAGCGTCTTTGCCTCATGTTCAACTCCTTTTGCTCAAAGATGTGCTGAAGACTCTTGTGATCGGTGTAGATGGTGCATTTGGTACCATACAAGTAATGTCTCCAGATCTTTAAGGCAAAAACTACCGCACCCAGTTCCAAGTCATGGGTGGTATAGTTCTTCTCATGAATCTTCAATTGTCTAGAGGCGTAAGCTATCACTTTATCCCGCTGCATCAGGACGCATCCAAGTCCTTGAATAGACGCATCGCAGTAGACTACGAAGTCATCACTACCATCCGGTAACGCTAATATTGGTGCGCTACACAATTTATGTTTCAGCAACTGAAAAGCAGATTCCTGACTCTCACCCCATTTGTACGTCGTTCCCTTGTGAGTCAAGGCTGTGAGAGGTTGTGCAATCTTAGAGAATCCTTCAATGAATCGTCGATAATATCCCGCTAATCCAAGGAATTGTCGTATCTCACTTGGTGTCTTAGGAACAGACCAATTCTTTATCGCTTCAATCTTAGCAGGATCAACATGTATTCCCTTCTCGTTGACAATATGACCCAAGAATTGTACCTCACGTATCCAGAAATCACACTTAGAAAACTTTGCATACAGTTGTTCCTCTCTAAGTAATTCCAAGATCAAACGTAAGTGCTTCTCATGTTCTTCCTCGGTCCTTGAGTATATCAGTATGTCATCAATAAAGACGATAACAAACTGATCAAGATAGGGTTTGCACACGCGATTCATGAGGTCCATGAATACTGCTGGTGCATTCGTCAACCCAAATGGCATGACCAAAAATTCATAATGACCATATCGTGTACGGAAAGCAGTCTTCGAGATGTCCTCTTCTCGAACTCTCAGCTGATGATACCCAGACCTCAGATCAATCTTAGAGTAATAGCTTGATCCTTGCAGTTGATCAAACAAATCATCGATACGAGGTAAGGGATATCTATTCTTGATAGTAACCTTGTTCAGTTCCCTATAGTCAATGCACATTCGAAATGTACCATCCTTCTTCTTCACAAATAGAACTGGCGCTCCCCAGGGCAACGAACTCGGTCGGATGAACCCTTTATCCAACAACTCTTGTAGTTGGTGGATAATTCCTGCAGTTCGTTCGGAGCTAACCGGTACGGTGCTCTCGCAATTGGAGCGGCTCCTGGAGTCAACTCAATCTGGAATTCAACTTGACGATGAGGCGGTAATCCAGGAAGGTCTTCGGAAACACCTCGGGAAACTCACGAACTACGGATATCCTCTATCTTCTTTTCCTCGATCTGTTTATCTGTGACGAGTGCTAATATGGCTATTCGACCCTTTCATAACAACTTCTGTGCTTTCATAAACGAGATGATGCCTATCACCGCACCACTCCTATCACCTCGGACCGTAAGGACTTCTTCACCAAGGGGAATCCGTATGATCTTCTCGTGGCATATGACTTCTGCTTGTTTATCGGAAAGCCAATCCATGCCTACTACCACATCAAAACTTCCTAGTGTAACAGGCATGAGATCTATGGTGAATGTATGACCAGCAAGCTCTATCTTGCAGTCCCTAAGAATATGCGTTACGTGAATCTGTGTGCCGTTAGCTAACTCCACGGTGTATTCAGATTCTAAGGTTGAGGGCATATCACTTAAAAGACTACAGAACCTAGTGGACACGAAACTTCTATAGGCTCCGGTATCGAATAATACGGTAGCAAAACAACCATTAACCGAAAATTTACCAGTTACTGTTGTAGGGTCGTTTAGAGCCTCACCTGAGCCAATGACGAAGGCTCTTCCTTTGGCTCCATTGTTTCCACCATTGTTGTTGCCATTACCATTGTTGTTGTTATTGTTGTTGCCATTGTTATTGTTGCTGTTGTTCCCATTGTTGTTGTTGCCATTACATTCCTCTTAATCTGGGGACAGTTGCGTTTGTAATGGCCTTCTTTTCCGCACTCAAAACAACCTTTCGGAGTTTCTTGTGATTGTTGAGACTTCTTCATCAGTTCACCCCGACAGTCTTTGGCTGCATGACCAATCTTCCCACAACGTTGGCACTTGAAGTTATCACATCGACCCACATGGTGGTAGTTACACCGGTTGCACTTTGGCAGTCTTCCACCATACCCACCGGGTCCTTGATTTGAGTGAGTCGCCTGGTTGAAGCTTCGATTGTTATCGAACTTCCGTTGCTGTTGCTGACTTTGCTGCTGTTGTTGAGGTTGAGATTGGCTGCCGGATGACGATCCCTTGTTGCTTGAACCATCCCACTTGCGTTTCTGGTCAGGCACGCTTGCCACCGCATCCCGTTTAGGTAACCGTCCTTGCTCAACTGCCTGGTCAGTCAGCTTGTGGGCTGTTCGGATAGCTTGTTGTATGGTAGTGGGGTTAGAGGCAGTTACCATACTTTGAATTTCGGGCACCAATCCCCGTATATAATGCTCCACCCTCTTGTGCATTTCATTCACCATCCCTGGGCATAAAGTGGCTAACTCATGAGTACGAGTCGTGTAGGCTTCAATTTCTGAGCCTTGCATTTTGAGTTGCCAGAACTCAATCTCCAGTTTCTGCACTTCATTTCGGGGGCAGTATTCTTCAGTCATAATTCCCTTAAACTCATCCCAAGGTAGTTCATTGGCCATGGCTTGACCCAGCATTTGTACCTGGGCATTCCACCAGGAAAGTGTTGCGCCTTCCAATGTCCCGGTGGCATACTTCACCTGATTAGCAGGCGGGCAGTTGCATTTCGTGAAGACAGACTCTGTCTTCTCAAACCACCTTACAAGCCCTACAGCTCCTTCCATCCCACTGTAGGTATGGGGTTTACAGTCCATGAATGACTTGTAGGTACATGGTGGTGGTCCTGTTTTGACAACCCAAACATTAGTCAGATATCCTAGACAAATAACTAGGATAATCAGTTTAACCTCTTGTTATCATTTACCTGCTGGTTGTCCCGGTTGGGCAGCAGCCACTGCCGCCTGAACATGTTCGTTAATTAATGCCGCCAATTCCGCAGACGTCATGTTTATGGCTCCGGCTCCACGGCCTCCGGCGCCATGTCCACGACCACGCCCACGTCCTCTTCCACGTGCGTCCATATTTCACTTTAAAATTCACAATTACAATAATGAGTAACATCCAACACATTAATCTCATCAAGGTACAGTAAACAATAAGAAATAATGCATTCACCACAACCACAACATTTATAACAGAAATAATAATCAAAGATAAATAAATTGCAATTGAGTCACAAAATATTCCATCAATGTCAAAATTTAAGTTTGTCAGTTGGGTGGGAAACAACCCTTCCCACATAGGTTTCAAAGAAAAGAAACACTACATAGTCTAAGTCATTTAAAAGTGGAATCAGTCCAGTACATCAGATCCATCACTGTCCTCATCCATCTCTACAGGTTCTTCTTCGGGGGCTTCCTCGGGTTCTTCTTCTGGGTCTTCCTCATCAGGGTCCACCAAAGGTGCAGGGGCTTCAACAATTTGAAGTGCTGCTAGCTGTGCCTCTAAATCAGCATACCTATCATCGATCACAACGTTATGGTGATCCTGTGCGTCCATGCGCTCACTATGTGCTACCACGTTGCCTGCCAGCGTATGATGTCCACCAATGGCCATCGAAAGTCACTCCTGAAGCGTATCTACCTGGTAACGCAGGTGACGCATCTCAGATCGTAATGCAGAGTTCTCATCAGTGAGTCCTCTAATCCGCTGTCGCTCTGTGTCCAGTGTGGCTACCAAAGCTACAAATGCCTGCTCCAGAGGGATGCTCAAGGTAGGAAGTGTAGGCAAAGTAGAGGCGGTTGATGACCTAGTCCTAGGTCGTGTAGGCGCTACAGGTGGTACGCGTTCTCTATAAGCCATACGGTTTATGTAAGTGGGGTAAAATCCCAAATACGCGGAGGATCGAGCTCAGGAGGTATGAATGGCTGATCCCAGTGTATCTCGCTAGGAGGATAAGGATGTCATGGCCAGTTAAATCCCCTATCCGGTACGGGAGAAGTAGGAGGTGACTCACATCGTGCAGGTCTCTTGCCTAAATTCCTGGACGACGATGCCATGCTGCGAAGTACGTGTTGCGTATGCCAATGAGTATACAGTAAGGAGAGTAAGCGATGAGTAACTAACAACTGTGCGGTTATAGTCTAGTGTGTGTATGCAACCTAGTTCCCTATAACCAATGGCTCTGATACTAATCTGTCACACCCTCAAAATCCACGAGCGGGGTTTTACCGCGAGGCGCGTGACATACCAGGATCTCAGTCATTAGTTACCAAGAACGACTCTATATGATAATAAACAAAACCAGAGTTAACGTTTAAAATACTGCGGAAGCGTTGTTAAAACAGAAAACCCAAAACAAGTAGTATGTAAAGAGAATGCGCAAAACATACGCGCCCCAAACACAAATGTTTAATATGAAAATAATCCCAAATTTGTAAACAAGGCAATGTAGACAACTCAACAATGCTGATGTGCGTGCTCCTAGGCAACTGGCAACCTTAACCTGAGAATAGCATACTAAACAAGTCAACACATGGTTGGTGAGTTCAGGAGTTTGCGTTAAAATATAAACCAATCAACAGTTTCCAGAGCATAAGTAGTGTATTGCAATAGATAGCTAGTCTATTAACATAAAAATATTAATCATAGTGATTTCGTGATCGAAGCTGACTGTGTTACGTTAGTTGCCTCCCGTCATGACTTACCAGGTCGTGATGAATACGTGTTAGGACAAAATTGCACCTGTTTGACCTCGAGTCGCATAGGTGGGGCTCGTCAGACCCAGTAGTACTACCCAAAATTTCCCCGCTAGTCAATATTAACAATCCAAAAGTGTGAGGACTTTTCCATGGTAAACAGCACTATATCAATATTATACACACTCATATATAAAAGCGTTTGTGATCAACAGTATGCTATCTCCCCCAAAAGAGATTATGTAAAATGAGTGGGGCAAGAACTCACCTGATACGCGCAAGAATTAACTTAGAGCTTAACTTGAAAGAAAGAGGGAAAGACAACCTTCAAAGGTCACCTAGAATACAAGAGTACATAAGCACGTGTACACAGAATCAACATGAAACCCTAAGTGTTCTACAAACCAAGAGACTCAAGGTTTAAGAAATACAAGACACATTTGACCCAGTTGACCCGTTTGACCCGTTGGTGACATTATAGGTGATAACTCTTTAATACTAACACAACAGCATATCATACATGTTCACATACAACTTGATTACATATAGCACTTTATTTACCACATGTACCTACTAGATCATCATACAACTAGATATCATACAAGTCATGCGAATCACAACAGGCCAAAACAGATGACAAACCAAATCAACATTCATACAACATAAACAACACATTTAGTCACCTTAGAAACCATCCATGAACACACTAGCATGATCCTAATATCCCAAACATGCTCAAATCATCCAATTCAAGGATTTGCACAATTAAAGTTTCCCTTTTGGGAAAGTTCATCCCAAATTCATCAAACTCACACAACATTCATGAATTCATCAATTATATACCAATTCAAGTCCATGACAACATCTCAACATGATCAACAACATCTCATTATCATGATTCATCAACTTTCATACCCAAAAGTTACTATCTTTAGTAAGGTATGAACTATAACACATCTTCTTGATTTTCAATTGTTCATATCATCAACCTAGCATCTAATCATCATCACAAACACATCCATAACATTCATACATCATCCAATCATCAATTCATGCAAAATAAAGTTACTATTATTAGTAACCTATGAACAATGTATCAAAATCATAGCTTTCTTGCATAATCGACGTTAACTAGCATATATACAATCCAACTAACATAATAACAACATCAAACAACCAACAACTAACATCAAGTTCAAATTTTCGAGTTAGGGTTTCGTCCCTAATGTAATTTCCATAAAAACTTGTAAAAATCCAACCTTTATTGCATACTTGACGTTAATTAACATGTAATCTATCTAGTAAACACATTAACATCAACAATTAGGCATCATTCGACCATCAATTGAAGATTTCGAACACCAACTTTTGGCCATAATCAAATCCCTTGAAAAACATGTAAAAATCTAACCTTTAAATGTGTATTGACTTGTATTTGATGATTCTAACTTGTTGCAACACTTGAAATCGATCAAATCCGATGCTTTGTGAGTGTTCTTGGCCAAAAATCGCAAAGGGAGAGGGAGAGGGAATGAAGTCGCTGCCGTAGGTGGTTAGGGGATTAGGGTTTTTGATTTGATTAATTATTTAGCAATAATTACCCTTTTAACCCTCATAGTTTGTATTTTATAAAGATTAGGCTTTTAAATACCCTTTTAAAATGTTTTAACTAGAATAATAAACATATAAACTAGTAGTAGCAATTATGTGTATTATCTTTACAAGCTACAAAATTTACAAAGTAAATACACACGTTTCCACGTTACGCGATAAAATTACAGTTAACATTTAAATCACATAAGCATAACTTAATAATCACATTGTTAACTTAATTATCATCAATTTAACATTGCTGATTATTGTTAAGTAACCAACGTTCAATGACAACTAGTGTGTGTGCACGACACGTGTATGCAAGACTTAACGGAACTAACGGAGTTTGGTAACGGAAAATTACCGGATGTCACAACTTCCTTATTAGTTTAACTTTCTAATCGTTTTGGATAATTATAATATTCACAAATCCAAACTCAATTGATCGGTTAAATAGTGATGATGCATTATTATTCGGAGCCATTGTGTCCATGGATTGATACTTAGTTCTTACCTCAAGCTATGCTACTATACAATTGGTGGGCTTGCCTATTATGTATAGTTAGTTTAGAGGTGATAATCATTTCTTTAAAATTAAAACAAACTGTGTGAATTTTCATATCAAAAAAATATATATTTTTACACACATCAATCGAACCCACTTGTCTCGGTTTAAGTTCATATTGAACAGTAAAGTAACTCGACTTATATCGTTGAACGAAAATGTATTATACTTAAACCGCATCTCATCCAAATAAATTTATGTCAAAACATAGATCAAGTGAAAGCGTACATAAAAAACACATAGATTACAATTGCCCCACTCGTTTCTGAACTAAATTTACATTGAAACGTAAACTAAATCGGATTTATACTGTCAAATGAAAATGTTTATATTTATCGCGACTCATTTCAGAAAAAAAAAAAAAAAAACTTAAGTCAAAACGTATACATGCAAATATTTTATATTGGAACCGACTAATACCTAGAAATACAAAAGTAAGCAATTAGTTTTTTTAGAAAATTGTAGTAAGATGAACACAGAAATTTAGTAACTTAAAGGTGGTCAAAGTGACTCAAAACTAACTGGTCAGATTTGAATTAATACAAATATTATTATTTCTATAAAATTTAATAAACAATTATTACTCTTCCTTCATCATAAAATATACATTTATCCTATTATATAAACAAAACCTAAGAAATAAAAACTTTTGTGGCCAATTATTACTCTTTCTATTATACTAAATTTACGTTAAAATGTAAAGTAATTTGGATTTATATCGTCAAATGAAAACGTATATATTTATCGCGACTCATTTCTGAAGAAAAAAAACTTAAGTCAAAACGTATACATGAAACATTTTATATTGGAACCGACTAATATCTAAAAATACAAAAGTAAGCAATTAGTTTTTTAAGTAAAAATTGTAGTAAGATAAACACATAAATTTAGAAACTTAAAGGGAGTTAAGGTGACATATAAAACTAACTGGTCAGATTTGAATTAAGACAAATATTATTATTTATATATAATTTAATAAACAATTATTACTCTTCCTTAATCATAAAATATACATTTGTCCTATTATATAAACAAAACCTAAAAAATAGAAACTATTTTGGCCAATTCTAAAATCCATAAAACTCTCTTGCTCATTTCTCATGTAAATTAATATAGAGAGTAAAAGCCAATTCCTCTTTCATGTTTTGCCTAAGTCTGGACCATATGGTCCGCACCCTTGCTTGTCTCTGTCGGTAATCGTATAAGTTTGATACCAATATAATAGTAGTTGTGTTGTATATCAGCACGTGTTTCAAAGAAGTTAATGAGTACATTATATTTAATATAGGTCGTTGGGAGGTTTTTAATCGAATTCGAATTATTAGAATTTGAGAATTTTAAAATTCAATTTGAAATCGAATAAAATGGTTCTAACCTGATCCAAATAAACTTATTCGAATAACAACTGAATTCGGGTACGTTCGAATGCAACTTTAATGAAGTTTGTAATATATTTATGTATAATGCTTATATATTAGAATTGAATTGGTTTCAGGTAATTCGAATTCCAATTCTCATTTGAATTAGTAATTCGGTTGGGGTAAAGTTTTGATTTGAGTAAAGTGTATTTCGATCCAAATTTCTTTTGAATTATGTTTGATTCGAATTTTTGTTATTCAAGTTTGATTCGAAATAGTGAATATGTGTAGAGGAAGTAAATAATTTAGAAAGGAGCCGGTATCTCTTTGTCCGGAAGAATCTTCTATCTAGAATAGGATCTATCTAGGTATGACGTCTATGAACTATATGGATTATAATTAATTGACATAAGTTTTTGATCCTACTAATGCAATAGCAATATAAAAGGTTTGGATAGTTGAAGTATAAAAATATAACTATGGATGGAAACGAGTCGAGCTGAGCCGAGCTCGAGCTCGTACAAGCTCAAGCTCGGCTCGTTTTGCCTTAAGAGCGTTCGAGCTCGACTCATTTCGAGTTTTATTTTTAAAGCTCAAGCACGGCTGATCTAGTACATTTAAGCTCGAGCTCGGCTCGGGCTCGGATTGTTTATTATTTTTAAATTTTTTATATATAATTTTATATATATTTAAAATTATATATTTTATATATGACATTATAATATTATATAATTGTTTCAATTTATATGTAATAAAAAAATTATTTATATAAACATATTTAATAAATTAAATAAAAAATATATAAGTAAAAAAGCTAGTTTAGGCTCGCACGCCGGCTAGAGCTTGATATGTGAAGCTCGGACTCGGGCTCGACAATTAAATGAGCTTCTTTTTTCAGGGTCGGGTTTGGGCCTGAGCTCGATAAAGCTCGGCTCGTTACGTGTTTTTAATTGATCCGAACTCAAATAGCTCGCAAATACCTTGCCTAGTTTTCACTCCTAAATATAACTAACTTTAATAACCTGTGTATTACACAGGTTGACTAAATAAAATATTAAATATTATAAAATTTTATTAATTATACAATAATATTTAAGATAAGAAATGATTGTAATTATGTATGAGTAAACACTATAAGTAATAAAATAATAATATCAAATTTTTAAACTTATTTTGTTTATTAAAAGCTAAGCATTTTATTTCAAAACAAGCCATCTAAAAAATTCATTATCATAACTCTCATTTTTAAATATTTTTATTTTGTAAAAAAAATTGATGTCTTAGAAAAATTTCTTTTTTATAAAATTTTTTCTTTATAATTAACATTAATAAAAATAGATCTTTTTTAATTTATTAAAAAAGTATTTCTAGTTTATAATGAATTTAAATAATATAATTTGTAAACCTATGTACTACACAGGTTGAATGAAAACCCATGTAATATATGAGTTGAATGAAAAAAATATATAATTGACTGTACTAATTAATATTTAGAAATCATGAAATAATTATTTGAGATAAAATATGATTGAAAATACACATAATTAACTACTTTAGGTAATAAAACAATAACAATTTTGTTAAACTTTTTTCTTTAAAATTTTTTTTAAATAAAAATTACTTTTTTAAACACTCCATTTTTTTTTTAAATCTATTTTTAAAAATGTCACTTTCTTTAAGTTTTTAGTATTAAAAAACTTCATATTTCATATAACTTTGTTTTTAAAACAATTATATATTTTAATAAAAAGAAATATGTTTTTAAATTTATCAAAAATGTGTTTAATAATTTGAAAAGTATATAAAGAATATCATTAAAATTTAATGTTATTATTAAACGATTGACTTGTTTAGATAGTGACATGTAACAAAATGTGTGTGAAAAGACGGCATGTGGTAAAATTATTTGTTTTACTCGAAAAGATCTTCATTAACCAATTTGTAGAATTATGACGTAAGTTTAATAATTATAGTCGTATTGTAAATTTGGAAAATATCATTCTCTTAATGTGTTGATAAAGTTAACTTAATTTAATTTGCTGGAAGCCTTATGAGTTATTGCTTATTTTGAATAGGATAATTGTAGACCAAATTAATTGAATTGTCAACAAATCGTCTTATAATTACATAAAACTCGTCGTCATCGGAATTGAGTGATGAATAGTTAAGAACTTTTGAATAATTCTACAAAAGGTAAAATAAGAAGAGGAAAACTACATCATCATGTAATATATGTATATATTATACACATATATTATACATATAATCGTATATGATATACGAGTCTATAATTTAGTTGAAAAATAAATAATTAGTATAAGGAATAAAATAAACACAGTCTTTAAATTAAATTATTTATAAATATCCTGTCTCCAGAAACAAATAAACTAACGAATCAAACAACACAATATAAGTTAACTAAATCAAACTTTGGGTGTGGAGTGTGGACAGGTCCGCTCGGGATGGTTTCATACTTTCATTACAATATGTCAAACAGTATTAAAGGGACGGTGTGCATTATTGCTGTCAACTTTGATATCCAAATCGTCTGTATTATTTTATAATATAACTTCTTTTCCTATAACGTAATTTCAATTCAATTTTAAGACATTTAAAAAAAAAAGATTTTTCATTTGATATAAATGTTAATGTATAAATAACTCGTCATTACAAGTTTGTTCCTTTGATGATGTGCGTTTGTTATGCGTGTTGCTGTATACTTTTTGTACATAGACAAGAAAAAGTTGATTTTTCACCATTTATTCTATAGTCAAAATTTTAAAGCTCACGTTTTAATTTGAATTTGCCAGGTCAACTCCGATTCATATAGTCCGGTTTGATCCCGGTTCGAGGAAAACCAACCGATTCAACTGAATCCGACTGAATACATGGTTACCAGGTCGGTAGCACTAGCAGTTCTGGGTTAAATCGGTCAAATCAGCCAGTTTGATTTGTTTCTCTAAATATTAAATGTAAGTAAACTAGTATGTCATCCGCGTTTCGCTGGGGTGTCGTCATCTGCAGTGATATATTTTGAACGGTGACATGGATATGGTGTGGGAGTCTAAATTTGTAAAAGCGAATATAACCGGTGAGTGTACTATTTAACGTAAAGTCTAAAATTAATTAAGAAAAAAACATTAAAAAATATTCAAGTTATGTGACGGGTATAATGTTTTTTTCCTTTTACATGTAGTTAAAACATGGTTGTGTAATTTGTGGTGTGTATTTAAATTGAATTAATGTAAAAGAGATTATATAAAAGAAAAGAGAAATAAAAACCAAAAGATAAGATAGGAAGTGTTGTAAGAAAAAACCACAAACATTAGTGGTCATATATAAAAAGCAAAAAAAAAACCTTGTTAATATAGTTGTATTTTGTAAATTAAATAATGTAGTGAGCATTATCTCGTAGGGTAGCTCAGGCGTACCTGCTATTACCTTATAAAGCATTTGATATGGGCGGCTTGGTAATTTTCTTAAAAGTATAATACACTAAAGATCTATATTATTGTATTTTATACAAGTGTTAATACATAAATCTATACTACATTTATAATTTTATAACTAAACCAAAACTATAAGAAATGTTCCTATCCCACATCGGTTGTGTAGAAAAACCAAATCATTATCCAACTTGTTAGGGATAGATCTCTTGTATAGGTTTAGAAGATAAAGATCACTCTTGTAATCGTGATTGTAATTATTGTTCTTGATGATATAATATGAAAATTAAATAACATTTATTTTATACTTCATTTAATATATTCATCTATGATATAATATATTTCAGAATGTATATGTGAATGTGCAGGAAACATTAAACCGTGTCAATTTAAAAAATTGACTAAGTGTTGGAACAACTGCAGATGAATAAAGTGTTCTTCCGTAGATGTTCTTAGGAACATAACTGAAGTGTACATCCGTGGATCTCCTGCGGAAGAACATCTTCAGCTGAACAAGAAAAGAACAAGCTACTGAAGGGATTGCTGCGGAAGACAAGAAACAAATACTGAAGAACAAGTGTTGCTGCGGAAGACTAGTTACCTGCGGAAGAGTAAGTTCCTACGGAAGACCAATTTAACTCAGAAGTCAACATAAAGTCAATAAGTCAACGTGGCAGAACAACAACATTAAAAATGATGGAAGACATATTATTCAAGCGAATATTCCACATCACATCAACAACTTTATTCATATTAGATTCATTGTAAATCTCAAATTCCTAAGCCGATAAGCATGGCGAGGATTTGGATAAGTTTAATTAGCTTAATTATAGCAACAAAATAGCTAGCAATAGAACAGAATTAGATCTATATAGATATATATATATACGAGATCAACAACATAGATCATACATAACAACAGTTGAGAATCATTAGAATCATCAGTAATCATTATCTGAATCATTGTATTCAAGATTGGCAACATCAATAGCAACAAGAAAGCATTACGATCAACATTATTGAGTTCTTTCGGTTTGATTATTCTTATTTTATTTGTTTGATTGGTTGATTTTAGTATTATTAATAGATTAAACACCAAGTATTGATAATTTCACGATCAATACTTGTTCAAATTAATTCTGATAATTCCTGAATGATCCCTGGATTCACACAACTCCTATATAAAAAACCCTTTGCTCAAAATTTAAAGAAAATGAATTGTGTTTCATAAGCATTCCTTCTTGTATGCCATTAAACAAAAAACCAAATCGTAAAAGTCTTTCTAGTTTTTGAACTAGCCATACCAGCGATTCCTGGTTAAACCTGTTGAATTGGATGGCCTCGATTGTTTTTAAATCATTGGTTAGCCCAATAAGAGATAAGCCAAATATTCAAAGTCTTGCAAAGTTGTATACCTATGTTGCACCACGCGAGACTCACCCTAGTATTAATCAAAATGTTCTAGTGGTTATGTACTTACCTAGTAACTAGGGAAGTATCTGGAAAATTTCCATTTGGTATATTACATAATCATATAACGTCGAGGCGATTTATGTATATATCCTTGAAAATGTTGACTTCATCTTTTCTTGAAAACATGGGTGTTAGATAAGGTGCTACACATGTTGGCATCCTTCACTTTGATTAGCTTACATATTAGTATACACATATAATATGTATAATATGAATTAACATATAATCCTCATTAACATCTCAATAAGGTCTTAATAAGTCCCACAAATGAATCAATAAGTCCTAACTAGAAGATCCACATGACCTCGATGAAGCAATCAACGTTTACAATCATCGTCGTTTCTACTTGAATACCATGGTGTTCAGTTTTGTGTGTCATTATAGCCTCCCTACATTCGGTATACGACTAGGCTTGGTGAGGGCATACGGATCGAATTCGTCCAAAATGTTAAGTTATGTACTTTCAGGTCTTGACAAGCTCAAATTCAAGCCTCATTTTTATTGGCTAAGCTTGAACAAATAGGGGGGGGGGGGGGTTCATGGGACCCATAAATTTTTTTTCCTATTGTTATATCAAAGAGGGCCAGACTAAAAATATATAAAATTTTCGGATGAAATACGTATAAAGTTTACACAACTTACACATTTATTTGTATTTAGAAAACACGTCAATTAAATAATCAAACCCACGCAACCCAACGATGGAAACACCCAAATAAGTCAAAACCGATACAAGCAAGTTTCTATGATGAAATGCCACTAGACAACAAATCTTCATGCGGAATGTTTAAATATATGTCCATAAACATGTATTAGCGATCCCTTAGACATCTAGTCACCATTATTAAAACTAACAAACTTCTAACAGCTCACACATTTCTTGTAAATGTTTAGGAAACACATGAATTAAATAATCAAACCAACACAATCCAACGATGGAAAAAACCACATAAGTCAAAACTGATAAGCAAGTTTCTACGATGATGATCTATGGATGGGAATTGGGAAATGTTTGGGATGGGTAATACCGGTCTCATACTCGATTGTACATCCGTCTCTCATACCTGGCTTAATGCCCCATCTGCATCACGCATACCCACAAGTATCGACGATATCCGTTAGATTGTTAAAATACCTGTTACAATTTTCACGTATATTTATCTTTGTGTATGGTAAGTTTTGATCTAACCATATAGATTGCTTTTAAAGTCACTAATATACACCAAGTGAAACATTTTATAAATATTCAGTCAACCATAAGTGTCTCCTTTATTATGAAAATCATAGACCTGGACTATGTCACACCCCAACCAATGACGGGACAACTCGGGGCATGTAAATTGTACATAACACGTGACACTATTAAAGTGATAATTTATATAAGTCTTACAAAGAAACCATAAATTGAACAAACAAAGATAACATATAATAAAGTTTGATTTATTAGCTAAGTCCACAAACATCATAAGTGTCGTAAACTTGAAGGCAACTCAAGTAGCACAGAAGAATGCTACTTCAGCAACTATTGCTCAATATGTAACATGAACAATCACATGACTTCAGATTGTAACTTCAACAAATATTGTGCAATATGCAACAAAAACAACCATACTACAATGGAATGCTACTTCAACAAGAAGAACAAAACAAAGATTGTCAAGACAAAGAAAGTAGATACCTCTGAGTTAGCCTCACAATCTTCTGAAGATGATAGAGATTCAAACCAAAAGAAACAACAACAAGAACAGACAGTTACTAAGAAAAACAACAAAGTTGCTGAGGTGCAATTAAAGAATAAGAAGGAGAAATCACAAGTGCAAAAGAATGCACCACACAAAAAGGTAGCACTTGAGGAAGAAGATAACTTCTTTAATCACTTTGACAAAGGCAATGATGTGCCTAAGTCCAAAGCAAAGGTTGCAGAAACATTTTCTGGCAATTCCTCATCATCCACATCAAAGAAGAAGTCTCAAACAAAAATGACTAACCAGGATGCAAAAACATTTTCTGGCAATTCCTCATCATCCACATCAAAGAAGAAGTCTCAAACAAAAATGACTAACCAAGTCAGTATGAATCAAGAAGACATCACCTCAACTTCAATAACCATTACATCCTCACCCCAAACTAAACATAATGAATTAACAGACTGTACAGCTAATCTAAAAACTTCAAGTCTTATTCATGAGAAAGTTGATACATTAGATAACAATTTCAAGCCCAAGACCAGCAAGGCTTAGGCTCCTAATTCTAACTAAGTTCATTTTTGATTACAGGAACATCCAAGGAGGGCTGACAACAAGTGGTATATTGACAGTGACTGTTCCAGACATATGACAGGAGACTGTACCCTCTTGCAGGACTTCAAACATAAGAATGCTTCATATGTAGCATTTGGTGGGGATAAGAAGGGAGGTAAAATTACTGGTGAAGGAATGGTAACAAATGGAGTTTTAAAGTTTAAAAAAGTTAACTTTTGTGAAAACTTACAGTTTAACTTACTAAGTGTATCACAAATCTGTGACCAACACTATACTACTTTCTTTGATAACTCTGATTGCTACATTCTTAAGCCAGGTTTCAAAATTCTAGAAGACTGGATCCTTCTTAAAGCACAAAGAAAAGGTAACACCTATGTGTTGGATATGAACAACATAGCACTAACAAGCAAAGAAACATGCATGATCTCTAAATCATCAGAAGATAAAGCACAACTCTGGCACAGAAGGATGGCTCATTCCAACATGAAGAACATGAATAAATTGGTGAAAAAGGACTTAGTCATTGGTGTTCCAAAGAAAGAATTTTACTATTCTAATCACTGTTTATCATGCTATAAAGGCAAACAACATAAAGTATCACATAAGTCCAAAACAATTAACATAAACACAACACCACTAAAGTTACTGCACATGGATCTTTTTGGTCTCGCCAATGTGTTAAGCATTGGCAAAAGGCAGTACTGTTTGGTGATTGTTGATGATTTCACTAGATTTACTTGGGTATTTTTCTTAAAACATAAAAGTGAAACATCAGAAATTTTAATGGAGTTCATCACTAAGATAGAAAATCAACTTGATCTAAGAATCAAGATACTAAGAAGTGATAATGGAACTGAATTTGTTAATTATGTCTTAGACTCATTTTGCAGGGATAAAGGCATAGCTAGGCAATTTAGTGCTCCAAGAACTCCTCAAGAGAATGGAGTTGCTGAGAGGAGAAACAGAACTCTAATTGAAGCAGCAAGAACAATACTAGCTGACTCACATCTGCCAATAACATTTTGGGCAGAAGCTGTGAACACAGCCTGCACAGTTCAAAACAGAACTTTGATTGTCAAAGAATATAATAAAACACCCTATGAACTTCTGTTTAAAAGAAAACCTTTTATAGGATATCTTAAAGCTTTTAGGTGTCACGTATCTGTATTAAACACAAAAGAACAGTTTAGAAAATTTGCTGAAAAAGCCTATGATGGTTTCTTTGTTGGTTACTCATCAAAATCTAAATCATATAGAGTCTATATTCCATATGATAATATAGTGGAAGAAACTCCTAATGTATCCTTTGATGAATCCTTATTTCCACAGTCAGTGAATGGATCATCTTGGCTATTTGATATAGATGCATTAACTACCTCATTTAACTCTGGTTATCTTAACGTGACAGGTGTTGCTGATACATGTTACCCTTATGTTACTCCAAATATGGGTGTACCATTGACAGCTGACCCACCAAGAGTCACTTCCCTGGAGAACCAAAGTAACACTGATCCTGATGCATCAGCACAAACTAGTAAAGATGTTTCTGATGACCTCACACCATGCACATCAGCTAAAGTACCATCTACTTTCGTAGATGTTCCTGCTTCTGCAGATGATGGACTGAGATCCCCTAAGAATCAAACCACATCAGAAAACCATTCAATACCATTGTCACACATAGAAATATCTTTCTCTGAAACTACAGCTGATCAAGTCCCTGCTGCGGAAGACATGTCCACTGTAACCTTTCGTGTTTTCGTTATTTAATAGTTAACCCTGTTATGTTCTTGTAAGGACCATTTATGTCATTTAAGAAACTATATGGGTTGTTTATGAATGTTTCTTTTATTGTGCATTAATTCATTAATTTAAGAGTTAATAATTTGTTTTTAATATAATAAACATAATAATAATAGTCAAAATAAAATAAAAATAATAATAATAATAGAAATCATAAGTTATAAAAGTTAAATAATTAATAAGTTATAAAATAGTTAAAACTTAAAGTTTAATTAAGTTCAGGGGGCTTTATTGTCAATTTAGAAACTTTAAAAATAAAGTTGTATTTAAAATAACAAGAATTGAAACTACAGGGACCAATTGTGTAAAATTCAAAAACCCAAACCAGATTTCCCCCCCCCAACCCCGTATTTCCGGCGGCCACTCTCCGGCCACCCTCCGGCGGCTTCGAAACCCACTAATCTCCTTCAAATTCCGACCCCAATCGTTCCAACCGCTTCGTGAAGATGTTTCGAACCCCGAGATGAACTTTAATTGAATTAAAACGACGGTTACGAACTCGAATCACCGATTAACCGTAGCCTTTAATCATAGAACCGTTTGATCATTAAAACTCAATAATAATCAAATTAAATGAATCATAATCGAACTTTTAACTAATCCCAAGCTACTATCAAACATAATTTCATCTGAAGCACACTCAAACATCCCAAACAAGTCACACTCTTCATCGCGTCTGCATCCGTGGTGTTCATCGACCTTCGAGCGATCTTAGTTGAAATTTATAGGGGGCTTTCGTTCATTGGGATCAGTAGAAGCTTTCTGTGCAACAAATTTGGTTATCATCATCATTTGCACATCGATTGATTATAGCTTCGGTCGCGGCCTGTTCTTCGTCTGCCTTATCATCAGTTCGACTTCAACCGGGTAATTTAACCCACCTACATACTCAATTTTACATGGGGAACAAAAGCCCCATGATCTTTAGCGTTAACAGTAACGAATTGATCTTCAATTTGGTTCAAATCGTTCTAGGGTTCATATGGTTTGGGGGTTGTCTTTGTATTTGTGTTTTTAAGAATTAAAAACCCATTTCTTAACAGGCATAGGTGCCCCAGCCTAATGGTAACACATCACTCTTCTATCCTTGAGGTCTCGGGTTCGAACCCGGGCACCCCCCCATTTTTTTAAAACTCGTTTTTTTAACCTATTTAAGTCCAGAAAATTTATAAAAAAATTATAAAAATCATTTTTAATGACTAAAAATTATTTTTAGTTACCAAAATATTTTCTGTAATTTTAATATATTTTCTTAATAAAACAATATGACAAAAAAAAATCATTTCTAGTTATTATTTATAAAATGGACTATAAAATGATAGCTTAAATCAATAAATTATTATTGGTCCAAACGTTACCCTTAAATTATTGTTTAAATCATGATTATTTTAAATAATTATAAAAGTTTATTTAAACTTTATATTTAAACTTTACTAGTTATTATAAATGATTTACGTTTATTTCTTTATATTAAAATACTTAAATAGTATATTTATTTCTTTTTCATTGAATCCAAAATATAAGCGGTACCCTTTGTTAAATTTATTTATTTGTCACAAGCCCCAAACTCCACTTGAAACCCTAGTTCACGTATGAATCGTTAAACTTATCTTTAGACTTAATCTTGGAATATATACGTTTAGGTATCTTGTAAAAGGAATCGTTGGAGCACCACTTAATTACTTGTTATTACCTTTAACACCAACTTATATCATGTGAGTTTTTCCATGCCCCTCTTTTACTTTATTTCACACCTTTTGGGGTGAAACATGTTAACTTTATAAACTTGCACTTGTAAACATCTTGATACTTGTAAACGCACATGCAATTCATCTTTACTTTTTGTCATGGTTATTTGTAATATTGTGAGTCTTATATGATGAACATTATATGTTGACAATCATTAACTATTGCTAGCCTGGCGACGTCATAGATCTATGGGCCTGACTAGCCTATTTGGTGCTAAAGCCGAGGTATTGCCGGCTCCTAGTGTCGTATTCTTGAGCACTATGGGAACCGAGTACACTTAGCTAATCGTTTAATCTTGTAAACTTGTAATCTGTCAAGGTTTGATTGTAGCTATATGTTATCTATAAACTTGCTTTATTCGTAACCATTAACATGAATTGCTACTTGTAAATTTTTATAAATATATGTATGCCTAACCCATGGAAACTCACCAACTTTCAAAGTTGACCCTTTATTTTTAACATGTTTCAGGAAATGCACAAGGTTGATGATTATCTTTTGAAGCATGCTTACATCTAGGATTTGGACCTAGGAAAATAAATAATATATCTCGAAACTTGGAAACTGGAACATTTGTTATCTTTATTTCGTTGAGACGTTTGGGTGTAATGTTTATTTAATCTTATGATAATCATATTTACAATTAATGGTAGCGTTATGTGGCTGTGAACAATCTTAACCCTCACATTTCGACGTTTTCGCCGTTAAGGTTGGGTTGTGACAGATTGGTATCAGAGCCCATAACTATAGGGATTTAGGTTATTAGAAATGGTGACCTAGACTATAGTTGATGCATGAACCTCATAAGAAAAATCTTTATGATCTTGTAATATATTTTGTTGCATGCTACATAATGCTACTTGTTAAGGAGGGCCTCTTAATGTGCAACTTGATGCCTTTAGTTAGGATTGCCTTATAATTGAGAAACTTGGTTACCTTGTCTCCTCTAAAACTTATTCTTAATCCTTTATTCTCTCGATGATGAAATATCTTAAACTTATTCTCGACGACACGTGGGAAAGTAAGCTTTATATCGAAAGGTTCAAATCTTTAGACTTTATGTCTAATCTATGAAAATCTCATCAAGGTTTTAATTCCGTGAACCTAAAGAAATATTGTGTGACACATAGACACCTGTATTCTGGATTTCCTGGCAAAAAGCCTTCGGGCTAAGGTAAGCATTTCGCATAAATCCCGTGGGACTAGTTATGCTTACCTGGGGATTTCTGGGATGAGTGATAAACTATGGTCAATATACACAAGTTTCTAAGGCAATTGGAGTTAACTCACCTTGACGTGTCAATGTTTCCAAATGGTAATGCGTACCAAATGGAATCATTCCATGTGTGTTTTACAAGTCTTGAAAAATCTTTGTTTGATTTATTATTTTCTACCTCCAAATTTCTGTGACTAACTTATTTTGTATCCAGCATGTCTCGTCATCATGGAAAGCGTGGTAGCTCCGACCGCAAATTAGCCGCCATGATTGCCCGTCAAATGGCTGCAGTCATTCTGACCATGGTTGCCGAATTGAGTAGCACCTTGATGACCAACGCTAGTAATAACACTAATGGCAATGGGCAAAGAGAGAATAGTACGAATCAAGGAAGAAACAACCAAACCTGCATGTTTAAGCACATCAACTCGTGCAAACCCACTAGCTTTAGTGGGAAAGCATGGAGAACACCTTCATCAACTGTGAGTGTCCCGAGGCACTCAAAGTCCGTTATGCCACAAGTGTTCTTCAACAAAGAGCAGTTACGTGGTGGAATAGTGAGAAGAGGAATCGTGGTGCTGATGCTGTGTTGGCACTAACTTGGGAAGAATTCAAGAACATTGCCATCCAAAAGTTATGCCCGAGAAGTGAGCTGCAAAAGCTGGAGGAGGAGTTTTGGAATCTCAAGCAAGATGGTGGAGATCATTTGGCCTATTCAACTAGGCATCATGAGTTGAGCATCCTGTTGCCTCACATGGTTGACACTGTTCCTAGGAACATTGAGAAGTTCATCAAGGGGGTGCCACCTCAAATCCAAGATGCCGTGGTGGGAAGTAGACCCACAACTTTAGAAGATGCCATTACCATCACCGCTCAACTTACTGAAAACCATATTTGAGCGGGCACCTTGTCTGTCAAAGGGGCTAAAAAGACTGAAAAGGGGGTCCCTGAAGTAGCTAAGGAGAGTAAGAATGAACCGTCTTACAACAACAAGAAACGAAAGTTCACACCGGCGCGTAATTTCGCTGTGGCTACACCCAAGGTACCTCAAGGACAACCCACTCCTGTTGCACCAGCACCTGCTGCTAGGGCCTATACTGGTCCTCTACCCTTGTGTAATGTCTGTAGGTATCATCATGCGGGTAATACCCCGTGCCGCATCTGTACGCTGTGCGCTAAGTATGGACACTTGGTGGCTACTTGTCACCGTGCACCAAACAATGCCGTGTTAGTTGCTAATCGTGCTTGCTACAACTGTGGGGAACCTGGTCATTTTCGCCCACAATGCCCTCGTCTTGCGGGTAATGTACCACAAGCCCGAGGACGTGCCTTTAACATCAATGCAATCCAAGCACAAGCAAACAACGATGTGGTGAACGGTATGTCAAATCCAACCCCAACTTTATGATCTAAGTTCTTTTGTTGCTTTACCAGTATCGTTAATGTCTTTAAAACTGAACAGGTATGTTTCTTATTAATAATTCTTATGCCTACGTTCTATTTGACTCTGGAGCCGATAAGAGTTTTGTCTCGTTAGAATTTGAGCCTATACTTGCTAAGCCACATACGAAATTAGAAAGATCTCTTACTGTCGAAGTCGCCGATGGAGAACCCATCACCATTGATGTCGTTATTCGTAATTGCATTTTGAGCCTAAACAAGCATGATTTCTTTATCGACCTTATTCCCATGAAACTTGGAAGCTTTGACGTCATCATTGGCATGGATTGGTTAGCCAAACATCATGCTGAAATTATTTGTTTCGAGAAGTGCATTCGAATTCCTTTGCCTTGGGGGATACATTGAAAGTATTCGGCGAAAAATCATCCAAAGGACTCAAACTCATGTCGTGTACTCAAGCCCGAAAATGTCTAAGCAAGAATTACATGGCTTTCTTGGCTTACGTGGTCAACACGAAAGTCAAAGGGAATGATCTTAAGGATGTCCCGATTGTACGAGACTTTCCTGGAGTGTTTCCCGATGACCTTAGCGGTTTACCTCCCGTGCGTGAAGTCGAGTTTAAGATCGATTTAATTCTGGGAGCGAACCCTGTGGCTAAGTCACCATATCGACTTGCACCGTCGGAAATGCAAGAGCTAGCTAGTCAACTCCAAGAACTGTCCGACAAGGGCTTTATCCGTCCTAGCTCATCGCCTTGGGGTGCACCTGTTCTGTTCGTGAAGAAGAAAGATGGATCATTTCGTATGTGGATCGATTATCGTGAGCTTAACAAACTTACCATCAAGAACCGGTACCCTCTTCCTCGCATCGATGATCTTTTTGACCAACTTCAAGGAGCTGCTATTTTCTCAAAGATTGACTTACGTTCTGGCTATCATCAATTACGAGTTCATGATGATGATATCCCAAAAACTGCGTTCCGTACCAGATATGGACACTATGAGTTCATGGTTATGCCCTTTGGTTTAACGAATGCTCCTGCTGTCTTTATGGATCTCATGAATCGAGTATGAAAGCCGTATCTTGACAAGTTCGTGATTGTCTTTATTGACGACATACTTATCTATTCCAAGTCCAAAACCGATCGCGAACATCACTTGCGACAAGTTCTTGAGCTATTGAAGAAAAAACAACTATACGCAAAGTTCTCAAAGTGCGAATTTTGGCTTGAGGAAGTCCAATTTCTTGGATACGTGGTGAATAGTCAAGGAATTCACGTTGACCCTGCGAAGGTGGAAGCTGTGAAAAATTGGTGTGTTCCCACAACTCCAACCGAAGTTCGTTCTTTCCTTGGTCTTGCTGGCTATTATCGACGTTTCATTGCCAATTTCTCTCGAATCGCGAAGCCGCTTACTTCCTTGACCCAAAGAATAAACCATTCAAGTGGGGGTCTAAACAAGAGGAAGCCTTTGAAGCCTTAAAGCACAAGTTGTGTAATGCTCCTATTTTGACCCTTCCCGATGGAAACGAGGATTTCACCGTATATTGTGATGCATCTAAACAAGGCCTTGGTTGTGTCCTCATGCAACGAGGAAACGTCATAGCATATGCATCGAGACAATTGAAGGTCCATGAGGTGAATTATACGACACATGATCTTGAACTTGGTGCTGTGGTTTTTGCCTTAAAGATTTGGAGGCATTACCTTTATGGGACGCAATGTATAGTCTACACCTATCACAAAAGCCTACAACATGTCTTCAATCAAAAGGATCTCAACATGAGACAATGACATTGGGTAGAGTTGATTAGTGATTATGATTGTGACATTCGTTACCACCCTGGAAAGGCAAATGTCGTAGCCGATGCACTAAGTCGTAAGATTCATAATAAGATGGTCTCGTTTCAAGAAATTCGCGATCGACGACAATGGTTTGATACCTTGGGAGAATTTGATACTGAGATTCGTCTGGATGTTAACGAGACTACGGTGCTGCTGCAAAATTTGAGGATTGAGAATGACATCGAGACTTGTATCATGGAGGCTCAACAAGCGGTTCAAGAAGGAGGAAAAATGGGAGAGGAATTGGAGTACAACCTTCGAGCTCAACTAGAAACGAAACCCAATGCGTTGATGTATTTCTTGAATCGAATTTGGGTTCCAAACCATGATAATCTTCGTACCTTTATCATGAATGAAGCTCATCAAACTCGTTACTCAATTCATCCTGGTTCCGATAAGATGTATATGGATCTGCGTGGTCAATACTGGTGGCCTGGAATGAAGAAAGACATAGCAACTTACTTAGCTAAGTGTCTTACGTGTACGAAGGTTAAAGCTGAACATCAACGTCCTAGTGGATTGCTTGAACAACCCGAGATTCCCATATGGAAATGGGAACACATATCCATGGACTTCATAACCAAACTACCTCGCACCTCTCATGGTCATGATAGCATATGGGTGATCGTTGACCGATTGACCAAGTCGGCACATTTCATACCCATACGTGACACTTACAAAATGTCAAGGTTAGCTCGTATATACATTGATGAGATTGTGAGTCGTCATGGTGTACCTTTGCATATCATATCCGACCGAGACGCTCGTTTCACTTCGCACTTTTGGTCGTCTATGTAAGAACTTTTGGGTACTCAATTGGATTTAAGCACGGCTTACCATCCTCAAACGGACGGTCAAACCGAGTGAACCATTCAAACCCTAGAGGATTTGCTACGTCTTTGTGTCCTTGACTTTGGTGGTGACTGGGATGCGCATTTACCTCTCGCGGAATTTTGTATAATAATAGTTACCACTCGAGTATCAAGATGGCACCTTTCGAAGCGCTTTATGGTCGTAAATGTCGTTCCCCGATCTGCTGGACTGACATTGGTGAAAATTTCATCACTGGTCCTGAGCTCATACAAGAAACAACCGATAAAGTCTCCATGATTCGCAAGAACCTTGAAGTGGCTAGAAGTCGACAAAAAAGTTATGCCGATAAACGACGCAAGCCTTTGGAATTCCAAGTTGGGGATATGGTTCTTCTTAAAGTCTCACCATGGAAGGGAGGCGTTCGCTTTGGGAAGAAGGGTAAATTAGCTCCACGATTTGTAGGACCTTTCAAGATCCTGAAAAGGATTGGGAAAGTGGCTTATAAACTGGAACTACCTTCCGATCTTAGCGGGGTTCATCCTGTTTTCCATGTCTCAAATTTGAGAAAATGTTTGGCTGATGAAAGTCTGTATGTCCCAGTAGATGACATCCAGATCGACGAGTCATTACATTTTGTTGAGAAACCCGTTGAAGTCATGGACCGCATTATGAAGAAGACTAGGACCACTACCACCCCAATCGTCAAGGTTCGATGGGAGAATAAGCGTGGACCTGAGTTTACTTGGAAGCGTGAGGAGCATATGAAGAAGAAATACCCGTATCTGTTCGTTTAGTTCATTCTTAATTTCGGGACGAAATTCTTAAAAGTTGGGGAGACTGTAACCGTTCGTGTTTTCGTTAATTAATAGTTAACCCTGTTATGTTCTTGTAAGGACCATTTATGTCATTTAAGAAACTATATGGGTTGTTTATGAATGTTTCTTTTATTGTGCATTAATTCATTAATTTAAGAGTTAATAATTTGTTTTTAATATAATAAACATAATAATAATAATAGTCAAAATAAAATAAAAATAATAATAAAAATAGAAATCATAAGTTATAAAAGTTAAATAATTAATAAGTTATAAAATAATTAAAACTTAAAGTTTAATTAAGTTCAGGGGGCTTTATTATCAATTTAGAAACTTTAAAAATAAAGTTGTATTTAAAATAACAAGAATTGAAACTACAGGGACCAATTGTGTAAAATTCAAAAACCCAAACCAGATTCCCCCCCCCCCAACCCCGTATTTCCGGCAGCCACTCTCCGGCCACCCTCCGGCGGCTTCGAAACCCACTAATCTCCTTCAAATTCCGACCCCAATCATTTCCAACCACTTCGTGAAGATGTTTCGAACCCCGAGATGAACTTTAATTGAATTGAAACGACGGTTACGAACTCGAATCACCGATTAACCGTAGCCTTTAATCATAGAACCGTTTGATCATTAAAACTCAATAATAATCAAATTAAATGAATCATAATCGAACTTTTAACTAATCCCAAGCTACTATCAAACATAATTTCATCTGAAACACACTCAAACATCCCAAACAAGTCACACTCTTCATCGCTTCTGCATCCGTGGTGTTCATCGACCTTCGAGCGATCTTAGTTGAAATTTATAGGGGGCTTTCGTTCATTGGGATCAGTAGAAGCTTTCTGTGCAACGAATTTGGTTATCATCATCATTTGCACATCGATTGATTATAGCTTCGGTCGCGGCCTGTTCTTTGTCTGCCTTATCATCAATTCGACTTCAACCGGGTAATTTAACCCACCTACATACTCGATTTTACATGGGGAACAAAAGCCCCATGATCTTTAGCGTTAACAGTAACGAATTGATCTTCAATTTGGTTCAAATCGTTCTAGGGTTCATATGGTTTGGGGGTTGTCTTTGTATTTGTGTTTTTAAGAATTAAAAACCCATTTCTTAACAGGCATAGGCGCCCCAGCCTAATGGTAACACATCACTCTTCTATCCTTGAGGTCCCGGGTTCGAACCCGGGCACCCCCCCATTTTTTTAAAACTCGTTTTTTTAACCTATTTAAGCCCAGAAAATTTATAAAAAAATTATAAAAATCATTTTTAATGACTAAAAGTTATTTTGAGTTACCAAAATATTTTCTGTAATTTTAATATATTTTCTTAATAAAACAATATGACCAAAAAAAATCATTTCTAGTTATTATTTATAAAATGGACTTTAAAATGATAGCTTAAATCAATAAATTATTATTGGTCCAAACGTTACCCCTAAATTATTGTTTAAATCATGATTATTTTAAATAATTATAAAAGTTTATTTAAACTTTATATTTAAACTTTACTAGTTATTATAAATGATTTACATTTATTTCTTTATATTAAAATACTTAAATAGTATATTTATTTCTTTTTCATTGAATCCAAAATATAAGCGGTACCCTTTGTTAAATTTATTTATTTGTCAAAAGCCCCAAACTCCACTTGAAACCCTAGTTCACGTATTAATCGTTAAACTTATCTTTAGACTTAATCTTGGAATATATACGTTTAGGTATCTTGTAAAAGGAATCGTTGGAGCACCACTTAATTACTTGTTATTACCTTTAACACCAACTTATATCATGTGAGTTTTTCCATGCCCCTCTTTTACTTTATTTCACACCTTTTGGGGTGAAACATGTTAACTTTATAAACTTGCACTTGTAAACATCTTGATACTTGTAAACGCACATGCAATTCATCTTTACTTTTTGTCATGGTTATTTGTAATATTGTGAGCCTTATATGATGAACATTATATGTTGACAATCATTAACTATTGCTAGCCTGGCGACGTCATAGATCTATGGGCCTAACTAGCCTATTTGGTGCTAAAGCCGAGGTATTGCCGGCTCCTAGTGTCGTATTCTTGAGCACTATGGGAACCGAGTACACTTAGCTAATCGTTTAATCTTGTAAACTTGTAATCTGTCAAGGTTTGATTGTAGCTATATGTTATCTATAAACTTGCTTTATTCGTAACCATTAACATGAATTGCTACTTGTAAATTTTTATGAATATATGTATGCCTAACCCATGGAAACTCACCAACTTTCAAAGTTGACCCTTTATTTTTAACATGTTTCAGGAAATGCACAAGGTTGATGATTATCTTTTGAAGCATGCTTACATCTAGGATTTGGACCTAGAAAAATAAATAATATATCTCGAAACTTGGAAACTGGAACATTTGTTATCTTTATTTTGTTGAGACGTTTGGATGTAATGTTTTTTTAATCTTATGATAATCATATTTACAATTAATGGTAGCGTTATGTGGCTGTGAACAATCGTAACCCTCACATCTCGACGTTTCCGTCGTTAAGGTTGGGGTGTGACATCCACTACCCCGGAAGGCATACATGTTTCTGCGGAAACTCAGACAGTTGCACCAGAAAATGAGATGAACTACTTTGTTGACTCTCCATCATAACTAACCTCATCTCCAACAACCAACATCACAAACCTGGATTCATCCATCCAAGTTAATGATGTACCAATAGTTAGAGCACATAAGAATCACCCAATTGATAACATGATAGGTGACCTCCATAACAGAACTACCAGAAGACGGGAGCTATAAACACTTGTCTATTCTCCTGCTTTCTATCACAAGTAGTTCCTCCCAACATAACAGAAGCCTTGAAAAACAATAGCTGGATTGAAGCAATGCAAGAAGAACTTCAGCAATTCAGGAAACAGAAGGTGTGGAATCTAGTTGATCTCCCTGAAGGCCAATATCCCATTGACACAAGGTGGTTATTTAAAAATAAGCTAGATGACAAGGGAATAATAATCAGAAACAAAGCAAGGCTAATTGCTCAAGGCTACACACAAGAGGAAGGCATAGACTATGATGAAATCTTTGCACCAGTTGCAAGGATTGAGGCAATAAGAGTGTTTTTGGCATATGCATCATATAAGAAGTTCACAGTTTCCAAATGGATGTAAAGTGTGCCTTCTTATATGGTAAAATTGATGAAGAGGTCTATATTTCTCAACCACCAGGATTTGAAGATCCTGATTACCCTCATAGGGTGTACAAGCTTGATAAAGCTTTATTTGGACTTCATCAAGCACCAAGAAAATGGTATGAAACACTATCCAAGTTTCTCCTAAGACATGGATACAAGAGAGGAACAATTAACCAGACACTCTTCCTCAAACATGAACATCAAGATCTTTTAGTTGTTCAAATATATGTTGATGACATCATATTTGGATCAACAAACAAGAGACTCTATGAAGAGTTTGAAGCCTTAAGGCAATCTGAGTATCAAATGAGTTCAATGAGAGAATTAACTTTCTTCTTAGGATTACAAGTTCATCAGAAAACAGATGGCATCTTCATTAATCAAGAAAAGTATATCCTTCAAACACTAAAGAAATACAACCTTGCAGACTGTGCATCATGCAAAACACCAGCATCTACTATAGATAAAATTGTACCAGATCCAACAGGGAAGTCCATTGATCAAAGATTATATAGATCTATGATAGGATCATTAATGTACTTAACTGCTAGTAGACCTGACATAATGTTTGTTGTGTGTGTGTGTGCTAGGTATCAAGCAGATCCAAAGGAGTCTTACTTGAATGCAGTAAAGAGAATATTCAGATACCTCAAAGGGAACCATCACTTGGACTTTGGTATCCCAAAGAAGGAGACTTCAAGCTTTACTCCTATTCAGACAGTGACTACGGAGGATGCAACAACAATAGAAAATCAACAACTGGAGGATGTCAAATCATAGGACCAAGACTTGTGTCTTGGCTGTGCAAAAAGCAGACAAATGTTTCAGTATCCATAGCCGAGGCTGAATACATAGCTGCTTCAGCAGGCTGCTCCCAGGTTCTATGGTTACAAAATCAATTACTTGATTATGGTTACAATTTTCTCCAGACACCAATATATATAGATAATTCAGCTGCTATGTTTATCACTGCTAATCCAGTCCAACATAGTAGAACTAAGCATATAGAAATCAGATACCATTTTCTAAGAGACTACTCAGAAAAGGGACTAATTAAGTTGATCAAAGTGGACACAACAAATCAGCTTGCTGATTTATTCACTAAGGCCTTTGATTCAGTAAGATTTAAGTTCTTAATTGAATCATTAGTCATGATCAACTTAGAATAACTTCAAAACATTAACAACTGGTATATAGGCTCATTAACTGTGCTCATATGAGGATACAACATAAACTTATGTGTAAGGATTTTGATAATCTACGGATATGATAGTATGCCATAAACATGACATATATCCTGCCTGCACCCAACCAACTAACTACTGATCTGATGTGTTGAATATGTGAATAGGTTCATCCTGAGTGGAAAATAAGCTATGTCATGCTCAATATAAAGCCAAGATGACTTAGTATGGACAAGTCATTATGAGGAGTTAACAAGTAAGTCTCATCAGAAAGTACACAACTCATCACTTATGCACACTTACTATGTTGTAACACCTTATAACCTCTATCTTTGCGCATCATGACCCTTTGTTTTGCATAAGCAAAGACCTGGGTCAAAGGGCACCTCTGTTTTACGTAAGTAAAGACCTGGTGATCTGATGCTGATCATTAAAAGTTCCCAAAAAGAACTGCTCCCAAAAGAATCCTAAAGGATCAACTACATAGTATTCAAAGAGCAATCATAAAAGGTATTAATAAGATTTCAAAGAAATCTTAAGATAGAGCTTATAATCTACGGAACATGGTATGTGTGATAAAATGATGACTTGATCACAATCTGGGAGACAGACTTTCATACACCTTGTATGATGCATTCATCCTTGTTTATCTTTAATTCTTACCAAAACATGATAACTAGCCGGACATGCCGGACATGCCCAACATACACTCTAGGTTGAACTTTTGCGGATCACCATATTTGCAATTTGCACTAGATCAGGTAGGCTTTTCACTCAACCAAAATAAGCAGGACTATGTCTGATTTATAGTATGATCCTTAGTTTCTCAACCAACTGCCTGCCACAGAACACTATACTCATGTGATTTTCAGTTACACATTCACTAATCATGCAATCTTCGCATAAATTTTTGATAAACTCATCCGTAGATGATTAATCACAAATTTAGGGGGAATAGTACCTCGTGAATCTGAGTATAACTGATCAATTAATTCCCTTAATCTGAGTAGTATAACTAATCAATTAATTCCCTTCGGAACCGCAGGTGTACTACGAAGACATGAGCTATCTTCCGTAGATACAGTGAAATCTATTCATCCGCAGATGTTTCTACGGAAGACAGAATGGGTCCACTTCCGTAGATAAAGTGCGGAAGAGACAGAAAACTATGATTTCCATGGATATTATACTTTGCTTAATTTTGTGATCATTAACTGCTATTAATTATTTATTAGGCATAGTTAATAACCTCGGAGGGGTAAAAATTGTAAATGGACGTTGAAAAGGTATAAAAAGGTACTTCGACCGTTGGCCTTTCTATTCATTTTCAAAACACTCTGACCTAAAAACCCCTTCATCCAAAACCCCCTTCTTTATCGTCTACATCGAACACTAGGCTAACACCACTGTCACCATGGCTACTCGGTTCGTAAAAGACCACAATGTCTGTGCATTTTTGAATCCAGATGTGGAGGATGAATGCAGAGACATTATATGATACCTAAGAAGAACACAACTCATCTACGCGCTGACTGCTGACTCAGTCATCTATCTATTCCACATGATAGATTTCTGGAATACAGGTGCAATAGTCGAAGGAGATGAATGAACCATGATCACTGCGACCATTGGGAACTTACCCCTTTGGGTAAACGAAGGAATAATCCACAGTGCCCTAGAACTGGGAGAGGATGAACAAGATCATCCGGATGTATTCGACCATGAATACATCCAGAAGGTATTCAATCTGATAGGCTACGATGGTGACTATGAACACGGAGAAATCAAGAAGGGTGGGCAATGCAAGCCTTACCTGTTCCTCTGCCATACTTACCTCAAGTGCATCTCCAACCGGAAGTCCGGGTTAGATAGATTCTCACACCACATATCAGCTGGGATCATAGGAATCTTTGAAGGAAGAACCTATAATTATGCCAAATACATTATGAACTGCCTTTGCGATCATGTGCAAGTGCAAAAGGAGAACAAGATGTTCATGTTCCATCGATTCCTCCAATTGATAATCAATGAACAAATCCCCGAAGTAGAGAGAGAAGGTGATATAGGTGTACAGAGCCAATTAAGCAAATCCCTTCTCAACAAATTGAAATGGTAGTATGAAGGAGGCGGTGTGTAGATGTTTGCTCACATACTAGATGAGAATGAGGATATTCCTCAGGAGTTGTTGTGGGTAGAGGAGCAACCAACTTCAAGTTCATCAGCCCCATCTGCCACACACTCCCAGCCTGAAACACCACACCATACTTCACCCAAGTCACCCCACCAAGAATCACAACCAATACCATCACCCATCCACTTGACATCTTCAAGTGAGGACACCGAACCAATCTCTCATGGCCAATATCCAACATCAATAAACACTGCTACTACGGAAGTAGTTACTCAGGATGAGATCCAACCTACTCTCCCACACTCACCAATCTCCATAACTTCCATTGATACTGGTGCCACAAAGCCCATATCACCTCCACTACCTACTGAACTAACCACCTCTCCTACTCCTACTGAACCCATTGAAAGCCCTGTTGCTACTGAGATACTTAACATTGAAGATGGTGATGAAGTTAAAGGAGGTACGACTGAAGAAGTTTGTCTGGAAGTTGAAGGACAGACTGATGAGATGGTAGAGCAGGAGGAGGGTGATTATGTTGAAATAACTGCTTACAACGAGGATGATCTGAAGGAGGAGATCAATGTAAGCAAACGCTACTTGGTGGCTCAGTACAACAATCTTGTACTAAAGGGAAACAAGAAGATGGAAAAGCTGAAAAGGTTGAGAAAGGAGCTGAATGAGAAAGATGAGACCATTAGTAGCCTGGAAAGCAGATTGACAAGATTAAGAGAAGATGCTGGGATGAACAATGAAGTAATTGATGCTCGTCATGAGCTTGTGGCTAAACAAGTAGAACTTCTGAAACAGAAAGATCATGAGATTGAGAAGTTAAAGAGGAAATTGAGTGAAGCTGAAAAGAACAAAAGTGATTCAGCGATGATCACTTACACCAGAAAGAGAAAATGTCTTGGAAAAGCAACTGGTGTTGCTGGTGAATCGTCAAAAAGATCAAAAACAGGTTCACCAGAGCAGTCAGTACCTAAGAAAGAAACTGCTGAGAAAAAGAAGAAAGAGAAAAGTGAAGAACTACTGACAGCCAAAGACATTCTTGAAGAAAGACCTGAATCTACCATGTTCATGGAGCTAATCAACAGAGGATTCCATATGACTTGGTTGAGAAGATGAATATGGGAGAAATGGTTAAAGCTTTAAAATAATTTGATGCTGCAAGACTGATGCTTCCAGTCTGCACTTATGAAACATTCTCCAAGTACAAGGCAATAGAGAAGATCAGGAAAGAGTTAGGCCACTGTGATACAGCCAAGCTTACAAGATATAACATGACATGCTGGTTACGAAGCCATAACTACCAGCCCTATGAGCTAAAAGGAAGATCAGTTGGTGAACTCAAAGCAATGATGGATCATGTCATGAAAGTAGAGCTAGATACAGGAGTAAAATTTAGATCTGGAGCTCCCAATCCTGCCTATCAACAAACTCAAACTCCTGCTGAACCCTTAATAGTAAAAGCCAAAGATATGCATATGGGAAAGGAGAAAATTATTAGAGAGCCAAAGGATTTAGTTCCTCACAAGATCTAGCCTCTAGGCATTGCTGTGAGAGAGATCACTGAGAAAAAATATACATTGATACAATTCTTTGATCTCATCACAAGGCCTGGAGAAGCAAAGGAGAATCAAATAATTGCTTGGAAATATGATGGGGAATGGGATTGCACACTTATTAAGAGGGCATCTGGCATGGTGCAATACTTTCCCAGAGTAGAATCTTTACTAGCCCTGCTAGATGTAGACCTGCATACATTATAAACCATTCCTATCACCAATTATCCCATAAGTCCAAGGGGAAGAGACTTCTCCGGACTTGTGACCAAACTGAGTCACAAGTTCAAAGGAGATGTTCTTAGGGAGGCAAGATTGGTGGATGCAGAGCACCTGATGAGAAAACTAAGGAAGTCTCAGCCCAAATCTCGAGTGATTGATGAAGAATTTTTGCAAAGATTAGGTGCTGAAGACAAAGCTAGTGCATCCATCAAAACAATAGAAGGCAACCAGTTTACATTCCCTATTACTGATTGGGGATATGTTGAAAAGAATTAGGAATTGGTTCTACTGAGGAATGATCCTCAAAGGAAGGCAGCCAGTATAAGGATTTTTGATCCGGTTAAAATAAAACTGTTGCACCCAAGTTACACATCATATCTGCATGACAAGTTTTTCCCAAGGCTGCAAGATCAAACTGCTCAGAATGACTTGTGCTAATATGTACATCTTATCCAAGTCATAGATAAGTTGCATGCCAAAGCTAGTAAGAGGAGGAAGTATGAAGCAGGTCAACTTATCGGATCAGAAATAAAGCCAATCACTAAACTGAGAATTTCAGAACAGGACGAATTAGAGGTGGTGTCAAACAATAGTGTTGTTGCAACACTCACTACCGAAGAGGATGTCCTGGGCTTGAAATACAAAACTCTAAAGAGGATGAGCTGAAGGCAGATCAAGATTAAGTATAAAGATCAACAAGTGACTGCTGATTACTTCAAAGCAAAGATTTTGTCAAGAGTGAATGAGCTTAAAGTATTAAACCAATGATTACTAGAGTCTAAACCTAAGGGGGAGTACTGTTAGGGATAGATCTCTTGTATAGGTTTAGATGATAAAGATCACTCTTGTAATCATGATTGTAATTATTGTTCTTGATGATATAATATGAAAATTAAATAACATTTATTTTGCACTTTATTTAATATATTCATCTATGATATAATATATTTCAGAATGTATGTGTGAATGTGCAGGAAACATTAAACTGTCTCAATTTGGAAAATTGACTAAGTGTTGGAACAACTGCGGATGAATAAAATATTCTTCCGTAGATGTTCTTAGGAACATAACTGAAGTGTACATCCGTGGATCTCCTACGGAAGAGCAACTTCAGCAGAACAAGAAAAGAACAAGCTACTGGAGGGATTGCTGCGGAAGACAAGAACTCCTGCGGAATCACAAGAACAAGTATTGAAGAACAAAGTGTTGCTGCGGAAGACTAGTTACGTGCAGAAGAGTAAATTCCTACGGAAGACCAATTTAACTCAGAAGTCAACATAAAGTCAACAAGTCAACATGGCAGAAGAACAACATTAATGATGATGGAAGACATATTATTCAAGCAAATATTCCACCTCATATCAACAACTTTATTCATATTAGATTCTTTGTAAATCTTAAATTCCTAAGACGATAAACATGGCGAGGATTTGGATAAGTTTAATTAGCTTAATTATATCAACAAAATAACTAGCAATAGAACAGAATTAGATCTCTATATATATATGAGATCAACAACATTGATCATACATAACAACAATTGAGAATCATTAGAATCATCAGTAATCATCATGAATCATTGTATTCAAGATCAGCAACATCAATAGTAATAAGAAAGCATTACGATCAACATTATTGAGTTCTCTCGTTTTAATTATTCTTATTTTATTTGTTTGATTGGTTGATTTTAGTATTATTAATAGATTAAACACCAAGTATTGATAATTCCGCGATCAATACTTGTTCAAATCAATTCTGATAATTCCTGAACGATCTCTGGATTCACACAAATCCTATATAAAAAACCCTTTGCTCAAAATTTAAAGAAAATGAATTGTGTTTCATAAGCATGCCTTCTTGTATGCCATTAAACAAAAAACCAAATCGTAAAAGTCTTTCTAGTTTTTGAACTAGCCATACCAGCGATTCCTGGTTAAACCTGTTGAACCGGATGGCCTGGATTGTTTTTAAATCACTGGTTAGCCCAATAAGAGATAAGCCAAATATTCAAAGTCTTGAAAATTTGTATACCTACGTTGCACCACGCAAGACTCACCCTAGTATTAATCAAAATATAAGAGTGGTTATGTACTTACCTAGGAACTAGGGAAGTATCTGGAAAATTTTCATGTGGTATATTACATATTCATATAATGTCGAGGTGATTTATGTATATATCCTTGAAAATGTTGACTTCATCTTTTCTTGGAAACATGGGTGTTAGATAAGGTGCTACACATGTTGGCATCCTTCCCTTTGATTAGCTTACATATTAGTATACACATACAATATGTATAATATGAATTAACATATAATCCTCATTAACATCTCAATAAGGTCTTAATAAGTCCCACAAATGAATCAATAATTCTTAACTAGAAGATCCTTATGACCTCGATGAAGCAATCAACGTTTACAATCATCGCCGTTTCTACTTGAATACCATGGTGCTCAGTTTTGTGTGTATCATTATAGCCTCCCTACATTCGGTATACGACTAGGCTTGGTGAGGGCATACGGATCGAATTCGTCCAAAATGTTAAGTTATGTACTTTCAGGTCTTGACAAGCTCAAATTCAAGCCTCATTTTTATTGGCTAAGCTTGAACAAATAGGGGGGGGGGAGGGGGGGGGGGGGGGTTCATGGGACCCATAAACTTTTTTCCTATTGTTATATCAAAGAGGGCCAGACTAAAAATATATAAAATTTTCGGATGAAATACGTATAAAATTTTCACAACTTACACATTTATTTGTATTTAGAAAGCACGTCAGTTAAATAATCAAACCCACGCAACCCAACGATGGAAACACCCAAATAAGTCAAAACCAATACAAACAAGTTTCTATGATGAAATGCCACTAGACAACAAATCTTCATGGAGAATGTTTAAATATATGTCCATAAACATGTATTAACGATCCCTTAGACATCTAGTCACCATTATTAAAACTAACAAACTTCTAACGGCTCACACATTTCTTGTAAATGTTTAGGAAACACATGAATTAAATAATCAAACCAACGCAATCCAACGATGGAAAAAACCACATAAGTCAAAACTGATAAGCAAGTTTCTACGATGATGATCTATGGGTGGGAAATGGGAAATGTTTGGGATGGGTAATACCGGTCTCATACTCGATTGTACATCCGTCTCTCATACCTGGCTCAATGCCCCATCTGCATCACGCATACCCACAAGTATCGACGATATCTGTTAGATTGTTAAAATACTTGTTACAATTTTCACGTATATTTATCTTGGTGTATGGTAAGTTTTGATCTAACCAATATAGATTGCTTGTAAAGTCACTAATATACACCAAGTGAAATAGTTTATAAATATTCAGTCAACAATAAGTGTCTCCTTTATTATGAAAATCATAGACCTAGACTATGTCACACCCCAACCAGCGACGGGACAACTCGAGGCATGTACATTATACATAACACGTGCACTATTAAAGTGATAATTTATATAAGTTTTACCAAGAAACCATAAATTGTGCAAACAAAGATAACATATAATAAAGTTTGATTTATTAGCTGAGTCCACAAACATCCTAAGTGTCGTAAACTTGAAGGCATCTCAAACAGCATTTCCTGCGACATGTATAAAATAAAGGTCAACTAGAAAGTTGGTGAGTAAACATAGATTTTGTTACATACAATAGATATAAAACACGATTCAAGAGTCAAAGTATGAATTCAAGCAAGTATGACTAAACCAAATGCATTGATCAAACTTTTGTTGACAAGTGCCCTTAACCAACGGATTAGACTAAAAATATCGGTTTCGATACCCAAATGCCATCTACAACGGCCCGTTTGGGAGGGTGTCAAACCAATAGCGCTATCATCATCACCTTAGGCTTTAGAAAGTTAATGATCATATGCTAGCAAGTAAGTAAGCAAGATTGACCACCACATGAAAGATTAATCCAAAAGGTTTATCATAAATGCATAGAATATACACAAGACTTAATTGAATCATATGATTTAAAAGAAAGATTTAGAATTGAATACGTATACATGTCACATCTCAAAAACATAAAAGAAAAAGGGACTATGAATACTCACATTGAGTTCTTGAGTATGAGTTGAACTTATGACTTGATTATTAGAAATGGTGAAGCCCTAAGTTAGCATGATTATATGTATTAGAACTTATGTTTAAGGTTATAGTTTTAGGTATTGACCATATAAATAAAAGGATCAAAAGCAAAGGAAAAGAAAGTTTGTTATAAGATAAAAACAGATTTGGACAGATTCATTGTTATATTTTTATATGAGAATTAAAAATATAAAACTTTATGTAAAAATTCTGAAATTCCCTAGTCTACTACTTTAGGATGTTACAAACAATTTTTGTTTATAAAAGTTTCTCAAATTCGGATCAGAAGCTCAAAAAAATAGCAGTACAATGCAGAAGGTGCAAATATGCACACTTATTTGTAGAGGCTGTTACGGAGCCGTCCGATAAAATTATAAGTCGTGGAAACTATGCTTGGGAAGATAATGCGATGAAATTGTTTGTAAAATCTGAGTTTGTTAATTTTAGATTTACTATGATCAAGTTATGGTCATTTGAATTTGTAATAGATTCTGTCCAAAATCAATGGTAGCACTTACGTGAATCTTTTAGGGTTTTAAAAAAATATAAAAGGATATAAAAAAAATTAGTATATATATGATAATAGGAGGTTTATAATTAAAGAAACATGAGAATTATGATTATAAAATTGCTTAGAATTATTTAGAAATCGAAAGAATAACAAGAACACTAAAATTAATACGGTTGCTACCTTAAGAACGATGAACAGATTTGAAGCTTCTAAAGGATTCAATGGAGGGTTAAGGATGAAAGTTTCTTAGGATTGTATAGAAGATGAAAAAAAAACTCTATTGTAAGTTGAGAAGAAGAGTTGGTGCAAGAAAATGATGAGACAAAAGTCAGTATTTATAGGTGGGAAAATGGGGTTATGATTGGGGAATTTATATGAGTATAATTAAGGTTGGGGGTTATAGATGTGTTATAAATGAGTCAAAGAATAAGGAGCTTTAGTCTTTCAAATTTTATAAGAATAATGGAATGTTTATAAAATTAACTTGTATAAAGTTTTTGTATTAATGTTGCAAAATTTAGAGATTTTTATTTGGATGATTCTAAAGAGTTTAAAATAGTTAGTATTTATTTTTATAAAAGTATAATTATTACAAAATTTTATAAAAATATCATGATTAAGACTTTAAAATTAAGGATTGGAGTCCATAAAAGTTTAGATTTATTATACAATAGTGCATGTGTACTTTTCTAAGAAGTTAAAAACTTTAATAATAATATGAACTTTAGAAATTTTATAAATATATAAGAACTTTAAGATATTACTAATTTAGGCTTCAATTCATCATCATCAAGTCATATCACAAGTAAAGTTATAAAACATGTATAATAGTATGTATGATAAAAAATATAACATAGAATTCTGAATATTTTAGTTCATAAAACCATAAATGATAAAAAAAAATGGATTAGGTTACAAATATTGATAGATACCGGGGGTCACAGAGTACACTAGGGCATTCTTTGTTGTGCTAAGCACAAACCTAGATGACCTGCACTACAAGTACATATATCATGATACAAAAAGATTTCCAATGATGAACACATCCATCTTGGATGAAACACAAATAAAGTCTATTTTATACTACATTCCAATGTGAATTAAATAAAAAGAATATCAAAGAGGATCAACTTCCAAAGTGACGTACAAAAGAATCCTAATGTGGATCAACCAATAAGGATCAATCAAAAAATCCCACTATGGATCGAATTGTGGATTTATACTCCTAATTAACAAGGTTAAAAGTTATTGAAAGTGCTTTCTTGCATACTTTAAGGAGGGTTGATCTTAACATATATCCAGGTGTGGGGTACATACATATTATTTAAACATACACAAATACATATGTGTTGCAAGTACATCAAAACAGAAAATTTCCAAGTGTTCAGAGCATATGTATTAAAATACGCAGCTGATGAGCAAAATTTCAAACAAATTTTTGACCATAATTGTCACAACAGATACACTAACAGGCATCCACTGTTGACCCAATAAACCAGGAAAATTATGAAATACGCCATGTGTATACAACGAATACTCAAATGCACATCCGGTATATTTCAATGAGCACATTGACAAAGTGTTCACATCATATGTTCAAAGGTAAAACATCCGCTATGAATACAATGTTAGTCCATAGCGTATGACCAAAGGTAATCATCCGCTATGAAAACAGTTCAAGTGTATACAATGTATGAATAATGGTAAGCATACATTGTGCCAAAATAATACATAGTCTCCCCTGCACATGAATGAACATCCATCTGTTGTGAACATTCAAAACAATCATACAAAATGTCCACAACGCATGAATAAACATTCATCCGTTATGAACATTCAAAACAATCATACAAAGTAACCATATCTCATGACAAATGCTCATCCCCTGTGAATAATCATCAATCATACCCATGTGCATAGCATATGTATAAATATTTATCTGCTATTAATACAGTGTAAGTTGTAAGGCCCCGTTCCCGGGACGCTTACAGCCGGAGCGTCATCGCATAAATTATTCAAAATACTCATTTCTTTGCAGCGGAAATTAATAACTTTCATTCATAATTAGAACATGTTATCTCATTATATAAATCATTTACATTTCAAAATACAATAACATGTCCAAAAATGTGGATGCCAGTCTCAAAACGTCCCCAGTAGCGTATGCATCCATGCCTGCAACTCCTCAGCATCAACAAAATACCTGCCAACTATCATGCATACAAATAAGTCAGCTACGTTGAGTGAGTTCTAGTTTTCATAATAAAAATACTTTACTTTCTTTGAAACCAAAACTTATATTCGTTTACGGTCATACATCATACGTACACATTGATAATAATTATTATCTTCATCACCGTTCATTCATTCCTTCTTTCATTCATTATTATAATATACCTTCATATGGATCTCGTCACATGCAATACCCCCGTCTCCTTCCGAAGACAGACCAGGGTACGTGACAGAGATCCCCTTCGAGTCAATAAGACTCCCTTCGAGTCACGAAGACTCCCTTCGAGCCACAAGGACTCCCTTAGAGTCATAAAGACTCCCTTCGAGTCACGAAGACTCCCTTCGAGCCACAAGGACTCCCTTCGAGTCACGAGGACTCCCTTCGAGTCATGAGGACTCCCTTCGAGTCACGAAGACTCCCTTCGAGTCGCCAAGACTCCCTTCGAGCCACAAGGACTCACTACGGGTCAATCTCATGGATTAAACCCCTTACGAGTCTGTTGTGACACACAGTCACTCACCTCAGCCTGGCATACAAGTCTGTTATGACAACATAGTCACTCACCCCAACCTTGGCTTACGAGTCTTTTGTGACACACAGTCACTCACCTCAGTCTTGCTTGCAAGACTATTATTACGTTCCACTTTTCATTATTGTTATCTTTCACTTCGTTATATAATACTTTACGTTCATTCATACATCATACCACGTAAAGTCACAACATAATACACAACAGGTATTATAACATAATACATACGTTTTGAAAACCGTTTAACGAAAAAAGATAACACATACATACAACCACAACAATCACACCATAGACATCATCACAAGCCACCACCTCATAAATAAGCATAAGCCACCCCGAGACATCATTTCTTAGCATGAAGATTCTACTTCCTAAAATTCCCGAAAAGAAACCCAAGTCCCCAAAGAAATGCGGACGAGCAAGAAAAAATGCTGGAGAACAACACTAATGCGATGAACACCTCAGAAAATATGCCGTCCCAAAGAAATGCGCATGAATAAAAGAAATATGGAAGAACACTTAGGCGCATAAGCATCTACAAATAAGGATGAACAAACAACAATGCGCATGAACAAAGTACTTAAATGCGAATGGACAATGCGGATGAAGTCTTAATAAAACACTGTCCAAAGAAATGCGGATGAAACAAATGCGGACACAGTAGCAAGTGCGGATACTATAGCAAATGCGGGAGAATAAAAGAAATGCGGATGAACAGATTAACCCGCAACATACTTATGCTATTTCCAGCTCCCAATCACCATCCTAATACATCCATGGCTCAGATCTATCATACCACACACTTAGAACATACTAAACATCAAGTCTAACCCATAAACAACCTCTAAACAAACATTCACAAAACATCCCTCGAACATAAAGCATAAACTCACGGTTATCTTTTAAAAATGCTTGTTCGGTATGCATAATAGCCCCAACACTTTAAAAATCAGTAAAAGAGGGGTCCTAAAACTCACCTTGAAGCAGCTCTTCGAACAAAGCACCTCCAACTCGAAACCCACTTGCAACAACAGCTTCAAAAATCCCGAACACAACCTCTAAACACCGAGAACTTCGGTTACAAGCTGCAAACTAAGCTAAAGCCGAACATAAACCCGAGAACTAACCTTTTTGCATCTTCTTCTTCCTTTTTCTTCTCCAAAAATCGATTTCTTGCTCTCCTTCTTCTTCAGCCTAAGCCAAAAAGCAGATCTGCTGTTTTATGGGGCGGCCATACCCTCATTTATATTAAAATAATGAGTTTGTGCACCTTTTTCACTTTGCCCCCTTCAACTTCTGCCCATTTACTTTTCTTTCTATTTACTTCCTTTTTGTTTTTCTTTTAAATGAAAATTCGAGGTGTTACATAAGTATACACAACACATGAACAATCAGTCATCCGCTGTGAACTTTAAAAAACTAACATGTGTCCACAGCGCATGTAGTAACAAACATCCGTTGTAAACAATTTGTAAAACATACCAAGTGTCCATAGTGGACATACAAAAGTGTACAGTGGACACACTGTAGTAACAACGCATGTTATACACACAACGTATGATTATTTTATTTAACTTAACACCGTTCATATAGTTCATTAATAAACTGTATACACAGCAGACACACAATTCATACGCTGCATATATAGTATAACACTTCACAATTTTTCATTTCATCACTAGTGTGCGAGACAAAATTCAGAAATTTAAACGTTACAATAGTTGTTCACTGATTTTCAATCATCATCCACATTTCTATTTGATTTCATAAGTGTCGATCATTTAAATTGGTATAACAACATGTTTCTTATCATCAAACAACCAAAACGTCAACCTTTAAATCGGTTTTAACTGAACATTATGAAACCCTAGGTTATGTGATGAACCCGATCAATACCCAAATCAAAGCTTGTTATTTTTGAAATCAACCGGTGAATAAAAGTTTAATAGTCGTAGGCGCATGTATGTGGCCATTCCATGTGATTAATTTGATTAAGTGTTCATTGGTTATATGAACATTCAAAGTGTTCATGCTCAAAATTCATAAAAATTGAAAATTTGATTCTTCAATCTGTTTGAAAATTTGTCAAACATGATATAACTGAGCAAACATATATTATATACTAAATCAAACAGATAGTTAAAGTATATTAAAACACAAAATCATTAAATATCATTATGCAACTGGAATCAAATTGACTGTTTGACCAAAAAGTCAACTATAAATGTTCAAAATCTGTTCTAACATGCAAATATGTGTCATTTTGAAACACATTGACACCATTTTATCAAACAAACATGATCATAGTAAATTTTGATCAAATAACACAATGACAATGAGTTTTGCATGTCAAATGTTAACTGAAATTGATCTTTTGCACAAATTCATCAAAGTCATCATCCAAATGGTCAAAACACTTATTATTAAGTATTAAAACACAGTCTAGCATTCTAACATACTAAACAAACATGTTTAACCAAAGTCTGATAATTTCACTTATATATAAGTAAAATTTTCAAATTCATCAATCAAATCATTAACCAATATCCATGAACCCCAAATCAAATTTGTATCATATCAACATTACACATTCATTATATAGCACAACTACTAACTCATATCTTATTTGTCTTGTAGAAATGGCAAATCTAGTTTTAGTTATAGATCACAATATATGTGCATTTCTGAATCCTGATTCACCAAAGTCTGAGAACTACAAAGACATGATCAATGCCATTAGACAAACAAGATTGTTTCAAGATATGATAATAAGGCCAGAGTTATATCAAGATCACATTGTGCAATTCTGGGCTAATACACATTTAAAGAATGATCAAGATCAACAGGCCATAATTTCTAACGTCTATGATAATCAAATCATAGTCTCTAAAGATATGATCAAGAGAGTTCTTCAATTGGGAGATAAAGATGCAAATAGGCCAATAGAATTTGATGAAAACTATGTCCTACATGTTTTCAAGCAAATTGGATACACTGGTACAGTAGAGAGGAAGCAGATAAAGAAGTCTTATATCTGTGCACAATTCGGATTTCTTATGCATAATTATCAAAAGACTATGATAAATAGAAACACTGGTTTGGATGCCACATCAGCCATTGCCAGCATTATTTCAAGAAGACCATTCAACTTTGCTGCTAAAACCTTAAATGGAATGGTGTACAAGTTGACTGAAGTGAGAAACAAGTTTTAGACGTACCCAAGGTTGTTACAACTGATCATCAATGATCTTATTCTAGACTTTCAAGAGAAGGAGGCATATTGGAGCCTGTTCACTTCACTGAGCATGTACTCAATAGAATCAAGTCAAGCCTATATCATAGAAATGATGTTCCAGGTTCATAACATATGATCAACCACAACATTCTAGTTCCTGAGGTTTATCTAAGACTACCGGGACAAGGAGAACGATCCATGATCCTTCAAAATATGGTTTATGAAGATCCTATCATACAACCTTCTCCTATCATACATCTTGAACAACAACCAAAACAAGAACCATTACACTTTGAACATGCTATACCTTCACCACCATAAAGCCCATTAAATTTAGATCAACAAACCTTATCATTCATGATCAGAAACATTGATGCTTTAATAGTTGATTCAGCTCCTATTATAGAAGAAGTTGGTACATCATCAAGAGAACATCAAAGAGAAGAGAAAACCATGCAAGACAAACTAATCTAAGAACCAATTATCATATCAATTTCTGAAGATGAATCGAAGAACATTCTAAACAATTTGCCTAATGGATCCTAAAATCTTAATAGTAACTAAATTAGTAAACAGAGTATTCTCTTATGATTCTTTCAATCATCTCGATATGACAGAAGTCAAAGATCTCCTGAAAGACTTTCAAGAAGTATTGAAGAATGAGTCTGAACAAACATACAAGAGATACAAAGAAATTAAAGATCAACATGAATTTCAAAAGAATCCTCCAAAGGATCCTCAAATTGATAAAATGACTTATTCTCATGTCAAAAGTTGGCTAAGCCACACAAGGCTTCCTTACCGATCATAGGCAGGAAGAACACTGGCTCAGATGAAAGAATTAGCCAGAGGTGTGTATAAAAATATGCTGACAAAAGCCTTGAATCCTCAAATTATCAAACCATACCGAGCTTCTAAACTATCAACTTATCATCAAGCACCTCCTGAGCTTCATCCAATTAAGGAACCAAGACAGTTCATGCCATACAAGCTCTGTCCAGAAGGCAATGAAGTGAGGGAATGAAAACACCAATTTTTTAAAACTATATAATAGAATCACCCTTACTGCAGCTGCTAATGAAAGGAAGATAGTGGCTTGGAAATATGATGAAGTCTGGGATGTAGTACTAATCAAAAGGGTATCTGGACTTGTCCAATACTTAACATACATATCCCAACTTGGCACCTCATATATGAAGATAGACTAGATCTCATGCAACTGAGAATGGTAAATCATACCAACAATTCAAGGGGGTAGGCTTCTTCCATATTCTGAGATCATGCATGAATAAACATGCTTATGAGATGAAAAGAAAAGCTAATAAAGAATATAAGTTACACATTGAGAAGCTTAGAAGAGAACAAAAGCAATCAGGTAAACAGAAAGATCAACAAGAAGGTAAAGATGAGAGCCTAGACCCTAATCCACTCAACAGAATAGGGTATCCATTAGGCCAACTGACCTTAAGCTGATTATAAAAAAGATATATAAGAATCAATACAATAATCCAATCCCTAGATGGTATTGTGATAAAAATCACTATGAAGTGATTTTAGAAAGAAAATTAGAAGGAAAAGAAGCAGAAGATATAATATTATTTGATCTTGTTAAGATCAAGCTTCTATATCCATCGTATGTGTCATTTATGAAAACAAAGTCTTTCCCTCCGATTCAAGATGTATTATGCAAAGGAGACTGTTTTTATTTCATTCACATGTTAAGGATATTAGGTATAATTTATGTTAATGCTGCACTAAAGCAAAGATTAGAAACTAATCAGCAGTCATTAACACACATTGAAGGAATTACAAGCCTTAAAATCTTAAACAACAACAATCTTAATATAATGAAGGGTGATCATGTTATAACCATACTGGTTAGTAACATTGAAGTACAAAGTCTTGATCAATCTACCATTGAGCAGATGGTTCAACTTCCAATCACTTACTCATATAAGGATCAAATTAGTGTAGTGGAATACTTTCCAAAGCACATTGTCATTTGCTTGAATGCACTAAAAATGATTCCTCTACCTTAACAAGCACACCAAGCATCAAAAGATCCTATCATTGATGAAGAGATTCAAGATCCTGCTCAAACTTCATCAAGCTAATCAAAGTCTAATCTCAATGAAGCTGAAATGAAGAAAAGTCCGGATGAAACAGGAACTTCTTATTCCTGATAAAGGTTAACTAACAATCAAACAAACAGACAAATCAAATAACTAACATATATGTCTAACTAAAGAAACACAAATCATAAACATCTTACAACAACATTCAACGATACACAAATTATTCGATCATTCATATGAAATATTTCATTCAAATCAAACTGATTACACATATGTAGTCGGTCAATCAACCAATAACTTAACTAATCATCCAATCAAGCATAATCAAACATAACAATAAATCAGTATCAACCATGACTAAGAAAAAACATCAAACAAATCAATAACGAGATAAATGAAACAAAATCAAACAGGCAACATCATCTTTAAGGGGAGTATTGTTGGACTAAAACAAGTATATTGAAGGATAATGTTTGCCTTAATCAAACAAACAAGTTTTAACATTCAAACAATCATATACTAACATTTAAACATAATTATTATCCAATTATATCACTAGTTATCATTTATGTTTCTTTTACAGGAACTGTAAATAGAAGAAATTTTGCAAGCAGTTGGCAGCGGATGTGAAAATGCTTACAACGGATGTTTGAATCCACAGTGAATGAACATCAAGAAATGTCCAAGTGTTGGCAGGGGATATATAGACATACATAGTGGATGTATAACTTGCAGAATGGACAAGATCAAACACTAATATGTCCACAACGGGTGTACAAGACCCATAGCGGATGTACAAGGTCCACAACGGACTACATCAAACATACTGTTAGACTATTTGAAGATGATACTTACCAAAACCAAAGTGCCAAATCTCATGATGATTACCAAAACTGACACGGTGAAGCTACGCTGAAAATATGATCAAAACGAAGAAAATTGACCAAAGTCAAACTTGGTCAAACTTGGTCAACCGTGGTCAAAGTCAATGGTCAACATCATCGGTCGTCCCGAATGACGTCAGCACCAGGCAGTCACACATCAGCAACAGAGAATTTATCAGTCTTAGAATAATATTTGTGTAATCATTAGGGCTTAAATGTAATTTTGTTTATTTATGTAAAGAGTATAAATAGACCAAGTGTAGTCATTTATACTCTAAGTAAGCAAGCATTCTCTAAGCAAGGATGGCTGAGAATTAGGCTAGTGAGAGAAACAATTAGGTTGAATGTGTGTGAGAGAGATTTTTCTTACAAACTCCCTTTGTAATCTCCTAGCATCATCATACATATGAATGAATGAAATATTTATGCATGTGTTCTTGATTGTTCAACATTCATTCATGATCATACATTATATCTTGAACAGATCTTCACTTGAAATCATCAACGGGTCTATGAGATTCCGTATCACAGATCTGATAAACGGCAACAATACGATTACAATATTCGATCCTATCAATATCGAATTTCCACACATACAAGTGTCCACAGCGGATGTCTAACAACCACAGTAGACAACTAATTCATATATCCATGTTGAACAATTAAAACATCCATAGCGAACACACAAATATCCACAGCGGACACTCAATCATCCAAAGCGACAACACATTTAGACTTAGAGTTATTATGTACTTTTTGTTAACATAAGGGTACTTTTGTAATTGTAGATAGTATGTACCTAGTTTATATTCTAAGCTTTTGAATAATTATCAATCAAACAAGCATTTTGAGTATTTTATACAATGCTCCAATCACAATCATGTTAACTTTCGAAAAATTTATGGAATTGGGTAATCCTAACGGGAGTCTAATTCATCTTTAGCATTGACATAATTGTATCATTAGTTGTTCATGGCATAACTTTAGGTGACTATTATGTGTTTATCATTCTAGCTTTTCAAATGGTTATATGTCTAGATATTCTTGATGAGGGTTTAGCCTAATTCCATGTATCATGTGTAAAAAATGGTCTCGCCTCAAGTTTGTGCTAGTTGTTAATTCTATGCTAAGTGAAATCAAAGTCCAAGTGTATCTTTAATTGATTGTGTATCTTCGTCTTTACTTCCTATATTTATTAGTTTAACTTGCTAATCGTTTAGGTTATAATATTCACAAATCCAAACTTAATTGACCGATTAAATAGTGTTGATGATTTAGTATTCAGAGTCATTGTGTCCACAAATTGATACTCAATTCTTACCTTAAGCTTTAATACTATACGATAGGTTCTCTTGCCTATTGTGTGTAGTTAGTCTAAAGGTAATAATCATTTCTTTAATAAAACAAATTGTGTGGATTTTCATATTAAAAAATATATATACTTTACACACATCAAGTTTTTGGCTCCGTTGCCGGATACACGGTAATTTCAAAAAAGATCGAAGTTGCTACTTTAACCAAAGGTGTATATTTTAGATTATTTTTATGTTATTGTTTATTTTGCTTTTTTATTTTTATTTTATTTATATCTAATGCCTATGATCTATTTTTAGTGTTCTTTCTAGTGATTCTCATGGATCGCGACTACGGGAGTTACTATGGAGGATACCATTTTAATCATGATGATTACCATGAGGGTATTTGGCGCGAGTTATGCGGAAGACGTCATTACACACCGGAATGTTACCATTTTCAGGGGTACCCCATAAATTAATATGAAGAGCTGTATCCTTACTCACAACCATTTAAGAAGTCTATCATATTGCCATTCAAAACTGAACCCCATCCATTATTATATAAGTTGTTGCAACAAGGAATTGATATGTTTTCAAAACCTACCATTAGTTGTAATAAAGATGAGGTTGAGCAACAAGAAAGTTATGCTAGTGAACTCGCTGAACAACGCCATAGATTTAGAGGCATTGATTGTTGAAGTTAACAAGATGTATGTCCAACTTCTACAAGAGATTTCATCTTGCAACACAGATCCGAGCACTGATTTAGAAAAGAAGGATGGAATTGAAGTCAAGCCTGCTATATACTTTGATGTGTAAAATCAAGAATCAAAATTGGAGACAATAATGGATGAAGCACAAATCCCACCTCCAGTCCAAAACAAATTTGGGATTTATAAGCCACAATTAATTTGTCCCCGTGTGTTGACTAATGACGAGCAAGATGTGAAGGAATTGCAAAGGAAAGAACAATGGGAGGAGGTCATGGATGAGATGGAAGTGGTCGTCCATAGTCTCCTTGATGGGGAAACCACGAACTATACTATTCCTTCTTGGGAGGATGAGTTTGGAGATAAATTGGTGAGCATACCTCTTGTTGAATGGAAAGGGGGATGGTTCGACCAGGTTAACAACCTTGATGATTTAGAAGCAGTACTTTATGGGAAGCCAATCATGGTGATCAAAGAAGAACCACACCAAAAAGAATATTTGCAAGCGGATGGGTTCACCAACGAACCAATGACTATGGTGATACTCAATCCTCATATTTGCACCAAAGATAGATGGCTCGTGATTGAGCATTATGATGATCATCACATAAATCAATTGAATCACGAGAGAGGGTAAACTACTTCACGAACCAACAAATGATGAAATGCAACCTCGTTGCATTAAAAATTACAAATCAAGAACATATTATCAGGATGATCACCTCCTTCATTACATAACTTGTATCATTTTTGGTCCGGGCAAATACAAATGTTGGTGGCACGACCCGTTTGCATCGTGTTTGTGTTTACCATTGGTTTCCTTATTAATCGGTGGTGAATGCACTAAATCAAATAGGATGGATAACTTTTCAAATATCATAAGCCACCTGTTTGTTAACTTGTTCCGTTACTTACCCTAGAATGTTTTGCATGTAGGGTCGAGTCAAGCTAATGATTCATTAATAAAAAAGCACTTCTTGGAGGGAACTTGAGGTTTTGTAAGTCTTTCGTACTTATTTTCTTTTGTGTATTTATTTAATTAGCTTTATTTTAGTTTTCAGTTAAAGATAGATGTTGAAGTGTGATTCATCTTGAGAATGGATGGTTTTGGTTGGAATCTTAACTCGCGGAATTGCTTAGCGGACATTTTAGAACTTCCTGGGTAGTTGTTTCATGAACTTTAAGGGAGTTTTTTGTTTCACCTTTCTCCCCCACCCTTATGTTTTTGTATTACTGTCCATACATTGGTATATTAAGGGCAATGTATGTTTCAAGTGTGAGGATGTCTAGGTTTTTGTAAACTTATGCAAGTATTTTATATATTTATCATTGCACCTTAAAACAATCCCATTTGACATAAAAAATTCAAAATTTTGAATAAATGGCATCCAACTATATTTATTTTAGATCTTTAAGCATGATTGAATTTTTAACATCATAGAATTAAGAGAAACCTTGTGGATTATAATAAAATATTATGGATATTTAGTGAGCATTGTAAGTTGAAAATATGATGTTTATGCATGCGTTTGAACCTTACCTTTATCCCTCTATTTTCGTAAGCTTATTTGTGCCTTTATCAAATGAGATCATATGATTTAGTGTTTGCTTACATTTTTGTTGATTCTTGAGTGTGCCAGATGTGCATTCACGTAAGAACTTGCCTATGATATGCATTTCAAGACCATAAACTGGGTATTTGTATGAAAATGATAGAGCCACTAGGATAACCCACCTTAAAAGCCATTTTGCTTTCTGTTTACTTTATCCTATTGTTACCATTAGTCATCAAGTTGAGCCATTTACCATTGTTGTAACATCCCACATTGGTTGGGAAGGAAAATGAAGGCTTCTTTATAAGGGGCTTGAGACCTTCCCCACTGTGACGTGTTTTGCTTCGGCGATGGTGGTACGTCCCGTTCCAGGTGAAAACAAAAGCGTGAGGCGATGGTGGTTCGTCCCGGCTAAAACGGACAATATCGTGGTGCGTTTACGCTGGGCTGTTACAGATAGTATTAGAGCTAGGCTCGGGCTGGTGTGCTAGCGAGGACGCTGGGCTCCCTAAGGTGGGTGGATTGTAATATCTCATATTGGTTGGGAAGGAAAATAAAGGCTTCTTTATAAGAGGCTTGAGACCTTCCCCACTGTGACGCGTTTTTCCTGGGCGATAGTGGTACGTCCCGGTCCAGATGAAAACCAAACCGTGAGGCGATGGTGGTTCGTCCGGGCCAAAGCGGACAATATCATGGTGCGGTTACGCTGGGCTGTTACAATTGTTTTTGCGTTATTACTCATATCGTTAGCCACTTAGCCAAACTAGCCTTTTTGACTTTGAAACGCTTGTGATCTTGTGATAAAATTCTAGTTATCTCTAGTTGTCTAAATTTTGTTATCAAAATTGTTTAATGTTTATTTATTTAATTAAGCGTTCTTTATTCTATGAGAAAAAGACAAAAATATATTGAGAAAAAAAAGAAAAGAAAAAAATATATATGAAAAAAATGTTATATCGTTATTTTTATGTTTGGTAGAATAGAAATAATTAAATGTGAGCATTTTGATGCATAAAAAGAACAAATTTCATACAAAGCTCATATTTAGTGAATTTGTATTAGCTTAGTTATATAAAATCGTGTTTACATATTACTGTATTGTATCATATTTAGCATCTAGATTTCTGGAATTTTTATCCGTTTATCAAGAACATGGAAGAACTCATAGTAGATCTAGAGGAATTCAACCCAATTTTGAGGCTATGTTTGATAGTTAATTAAGAGTTTGGATCTTCATTTAACAAATGGTTTGCCTCTCACCATCTTTTATGTCAATAGGATTCTTTTGTTAAATGGTTGAATGAGAGTTGCTTGAGCACAAGCAAAGTATCAAACATCCTCACACTTAAACTTTGCTTGTGGTCAAGCAACTCTCATTCAACCATTTAACAAAAGAATCCAATTGACATAAAAGATGGTGAGAGGCAAACCATTTGTTAAATGAAGATCCAAACTCTTAATTAACTATCAAACATAGCATATTCATATGAAGAAATTGTATCATTGGATGGCATTGAGTGATTCACTTACATATAAATAACCGAGTGTTGAGTGATTTTTGTGAGGGGTTTAATTAAGAGTTTGAATGAAACACACCTAGCCTATAAGGCTTACAAAAAACACACCTAAACTCAAGAACATGGAAGAACTCATAGTAGATCTAGAGGAATTCAACCCAATTTTAAGGCTATGTTTGATAGTTAATTAAGAGTTTGGATCTTCATTTAACAAATAGTTTGCCTCTCACCATCTTTTATGTCAATAGGATTCTTTTGTTAAATGGTTGAATGAGAGTTTCTTGAGCACAAGCAAAGTATGAAACATCCTCACACTTAAACTTTGCTTGTGCTCAAGCAACTCTCATTCAACCAGTTAACAAAAGAATCCTATTGACATAAAAGATGGTGAAAGGCAAACCATTTGTTAAATGAAGATCCAAACTCTTAATTAACTATCAAACATAGCCTCAAAATTGGGTTGAATTCCTCTAGATCTACTATGAGTTCTTCCATGTTCTTGAGTTTAGGTGTGTTTTTTGTAAGCCTTATAGGCTAAACTCTTATTATCACTTGGATTAGATGAAACTTGGCATGATTTAACAACTTGTACATGATTCTTGGTGTTATTTATATTAATGTCATGATGAAACTTGATTTTCTTCAATTATTATGTGAATTTGTTCTAGTTTGATAAAATGTTCAACCTTGTGGGCATTTTTGTATGTTTGTTGGTGGAGATTTGACCTCTTTGCAAGCATATTACTATATTTGTATCATTGGATGGCATTGAGTGATTCACTTACATATAAATAACCAAGTGTTGAGTGATTTTTGTGAGGGGTTTAAACTCATGCATAAGAGGAATTTCGTAGGCATGTGATACTCATCTAAATATGGCTTGACTTTTGAAAAAAAATACATAGCTTAAAACACTTGGTTTCTTCATATGAATATGCTATGTTTGATAGTTAATTAAGAGTTTGGATCTTCATTTAACAAATGGTTTTCCTCTCACCATCTTTTATGTCAATAGGATTCTTTTGTTAAATGGTTGAATGAGAGTTGCTTGAGCACAAGCAAAGTTTAAGTGTGAGGATGTTTGATATGTTAATAATTATATATGTTTATAATATATATTTCTCTGTATTTTAAGTCATTTTTTATACAAACTTCATATTTTAGACACTTATTTGTATTTTATTTGAATTTTATAGTTATCGGATGAAGCTCGGTGATTTTTGTGAAGAAAACTCAAGATTTGAAGAAGTTTAAGAGGAAAATGCTTCTCATATAACCATATCGAAGCTGAATATACTCATATAAGTTGTTAAACTCTACATAATTCATTTTTGAATCTGAATATAGTCATATCACTTTAGATATAGCCATATTCGGGCAGAAAACGGGTTTATAACCCCAATACACCTCATTTCCAACATAACTTTTATTTCCTTTCAAACCCTAGCCTCTCTTAAACCCTTGGGTGTTTTTGAGCAATTCTTAAAGAATTTTTGGGAGTTTTGAACCCAAAGATTGAAGATTTCACACTTTCAAGAAGGATCTAACATCATCCACCCCATTTCCACTCAAAATTGGGTTGAATTCCTCTAGATCTACTATGAGTTCTTCCATGTTCTTGAGTTTAGGTGTGTTTTTTGTAAGCCTTATAGGCTAAAATCTTATTATCACTTGGATTAGATGAAACTTGGCATGATTTAACAACTTGTACATGATTCTTGGTGTTATTTATATTAATGTCATGATGAAACTTGATTTTCTTCAATTATTATGTGAATTTGTTCTAGTTTGATAAAATGTTCAACCTTGTGGGTGTTGTAAGCATGTTATGTTGAAAAACCTCATTTTCTTACAAGATTTATGCATATGATTGCATATTTTGTATGTAATTTTGTGATATTTTACGAGGAATGATGAATGAAAGTTGGGAGTGTAGTAAAATTGGGTAAATATGCATCCTTATGGTTATGTTTGAGAAAACCATGATGTATGTCATGTATCTCTCTTGTCATTGATTATAAATTGATTTTGTAATCGTGGTTTGATGTTCATGAGTTAAAGGATAGTTATAGTTTTGTCTATTTTATGCAAGTTGAGATGGTTGTCATGTGTTTATCGTGTTAACTTTCCATAAATTTTGTGGAATTAGGTAACTCTAATAGGAGTCTAATTTATCTTTAACTTGACTTAATTGTATCATTAGTTCTTCATGGCATAAATTTAGGTAGCTATTGTGTGTTTATCGTTCTAGCTTTCCTAATGGTTATATGTCTAGATATCCTTGACAGGGGTTTAGGCTACTTTCATGTATCATGTATAAAAAATGGTATCACCTCTAGTTTGTTCAAGTTGTTAATTTATGCTAAGTGGAATCAAAGTCCAAGTGGTATCTTTAATTGATTGTATATCATCATCTTTACATCTTTAATTTATTAGTTTAATTTGCTAATCGTTTTGGTGGATTATAATATTCATATGTCCAAACTCAATTGATCGGTTAAATAGTGATGATGATTTAGTATTCGAAGTCATTGTGTTCACGAATCGATACCCAATTCTTACTTCAAGTTATACTACTATACGATAGGTGCGCTTGCCTATTATGTGTAGTTAGTCTAAAGATGATAATCGTTTCTTTAATATTAAAAAAATAGTGTGAATTTTCATATCAAAAATATATATTTACTTTACACACATCAATCAAACCCACTTGTCTTCGGTTTAAGTTCAAGTCGAACGGTAAAGTAACTCGACTTATACCGTTGAACGAAAACGTATTATATTTAAACTACATCTAATCCAAACAAATATATGTCAAAACATAGATCAAGTGAAAACGTACATAAAAAAACACATAGATTACAATTATCCATACTCGTTTCTGAACTAAATTTACGTTGAAACGTAGAGTAACTCGGATTTATACCGTCAATTGACAACGTTTATATTTGAGGCGATTCATATCTGAAAAGAAAAAACTTAAGTCAAAATGTAAGTATGAAATATTTTATATTGGAACCGACTAATACCTAAATATACAAAATTAAGCAATTAGTTTTTTAAGTAAAAATTACAGTAAGATAAACACAGAAATTTAGAAACTTAAAGGGGTCAAATTGACATATCAAAACTAACTGGTCAGAAATGAATTAAAACAAATATTATTTCTATATAATTTAATAAACAATTATTACTCTTCCTTCATCATAAAATATATATTTGCCCTATTATATAAACAAAACCTAAAAAATAGAAACTTTTGTGCCAAGTTCTGAAATCCATAAAACTCTCTTGCTCATTTCTCATATAAATTAATATAGAGTAATAATAATTAAAAGGTAAACAAGTAAAAATAATCTCGAGCTCGGCTCGGGCTCGGATCGTTTATTATTTTAAATTTTTTATACATAATTTTATATATATTTATTATTGTATATTTTATATATGGCATTATACATATTATATAATTGTTTCAATCATAATTTTATATGTCATAAAAAATTATTTATATATGACAGGATCAGTGATCTAAGTTTGATCAATTAGAGTTGAATTGCAGCGGAATTAGAACAAGAATTAGACAAATATAGCAAGAACACAATAGATATTCAATGGAACAGTACACGGTTATAGAGAAAGAGGGTTTTCTGCAAAAGGGATAATATCATTCATGCACAAATGCTTCGGTATATCAGCCGCTAAGCTTCGCAGGTTACAATTAGGTCAACATTCCTTATATAAAGGAATGTGACGTCTGCTGATGTCACTTGATAGTGACATTTAACAGAATTATTACAAACAATTGAAAGTAAGCAAACTACTGAGAATGTTCACAACAACTGAGAACATCTCAGAGTATGCTAAGTACAAGATGAAACTAAAACTACTGAAACTACAAGTACTGATTACAAGAAACATAAAACTACTGATTACAAAAGAACTGAAAGGAAAATATAACTACTGAAAGGAAACCATCACAACTACTGAAGAGGTCTTCTTCAGCTGTTGTGACAACATCTGAAACTTGGTCTTCAGTCTTTGTCTTCAGCTTTTGTCTTCAGACTTTGTCTTCAGTTCTTTAACTTCAGACTTTGTCTTCAGACCTTGTTATCAGTTGATGTCTTCAGCTGTTGCAGACTACTTCAGTTGTTGTAATGTCTGTGGGACTTAAAGGTTTTTCTGATCAGGCTCATTGGTTCTTTTGGTCCAACAAACTCCCCCTGAACCAATGCAGCCAAAACCTTTAAGCTTATTGAGGTCCCACTTATTCTTGGCAGAAATACTCTCTTGATCAGCTTCAGAGATATCAGATAAGCACAGGCCAGGGAACAGGTTTCAGTAGATGTGAATGTCAAAGGATGGAAGGGAACTCTGTCTTGGGGAACTGGACACAGAGCTGTTATCCCAACCATGAAACCTACTTCCCATTGATGAGTCTATAAGACTCTCTGACGTAGGCCTCAAGGAGAACAACTTGTTCCTCCTTAGTGAGTTCTTCTGCTTCTCCTTCGAAGAAGAACTCTGGGCCATAGTACTCTGATAGGTACTTTACTGTCTTTCCATTTTTCAACTCAACAGTTGTTATCTCTCTGTAAGCAAATTCATCTGGGTGAGTCCCTTCTAATAACAACTGGAGTTCATTTTTCTTGATCTCTTCAAGCCTCTTGTATAACAACCCCTTCTTGACCATTTTGTTCTCCATTAGAGTTTGAGGGGTCATCTTTGACTTGTAGGCTCTCTTGAAGTCTTCAAGTATCTCCCAGGGTGAGACTACAATGGCCAACATAATAACAGCATCTATGGTCTTTCTCACTTGGCCATTGTATCTACTTGGTATGGATTTCTTATGAATTCTAGAACTAACCCTGGGGTCTGGCCAAATCCTTACTCTCTCCTTTTGATATTGAAAGGTATGCCTGAGAGCATACAGCCTTTGAGCGTGTTTCTTCATGGCTTGTATAGATGATGACTGAGGAAACTCTTTGTCAACCATCTTCAAAAGTTGCTCATCGTGCTGTTTCTGCTGTTCTTCTTCTTCAATCTTAACTTTCACCATTTGCCTCTGAAAGTCTGGTGTGATCATTTGTTGACTTCTGGGCTCAGGTATTTTTAGAACAGCAGAGATTGGCAGACTGTCTTCTTCATCATCATCTTCTTCTTCTTCTTCCATCCTCAACACCCTTCTCCTCCTTCTGGGTGCATCATTGGATGTGGTTTGAGGTGGTTTTTGGGGTAAGGGAGTTGGTTTTGAGGGTTGAGTTGGTTTAAGTTTAGGTTTAGGGATTGGTTTGGAGAGTTGTGGGGTTGGTTGTTTTTGAGTGGGAGTTTGGGAAGGCTGATCTAGCATTTTTGTGGTAAGTTTGGCTTTGGAAAGCTTGGCCATATCAGTTCTCTTCCCAGCACCTGCTTCATCTAAGGCTTCGATAATCAACCCCTTATTGAATGCTTCAGAAGCACAGATTCTGGTGGTTATTGCCAGAATACTGTCTCTGGTCCATGATTTAATCTCAATTAATGATCTTCCCAAGTATTTTGCAATAAACCTGATCATTATCTCCAACCTCTCCCTTTCCATCACACTGTAACTGGCCCATCTCTCTTGTATCTCTTTAATCTCCAGCCTTCTGATCTCAGTGTCTAATGTAGCTGTATCAAAGCCCTGTCTGAAGAGTTGGTCTATTATTCTGTCCATTGATCTGCTGTGAGCTTCATCAGCTTCTTTAACCAGATCTTCCAATGATTTCTCTTCATCAGGCTTTTGAGTTTCAGCACTTTTCTTTCTCTTGTATGTGATCAGCTGTTTTTCCTTTTCTAACTCCTTTTCTTTCTCTTGTTGTTTCTCATCTTCCACTCTCTTTCTCTTTCTTTCTTTCACTGCCTTAGACTCCCCCTTTTTGGGTGCATTGGGTTCAGGGGTTTGAATGGCAGAAAGCTTCTTTTGCACAGCATCATCAACAAGTGTTTGTAGATTTGAGGAGATCCTCTCATCAATGGCTTTATGCACAATCTCATTGATGATGGGAGTGATGAGAGGTAAGGAATGTTGAAAGGTAGCAACCATCTGCTCAGAGGGGTTCTGTCCCTGAGAGGTGGTGCCAAAAGCAGTGGCTGGTGGCTCAGTTGAGTGTAGTGGCTGAGTGTTTGGTGAACCTTCAGATGAAGGTGCCATCTGTGGGTTTATTGGGGCAGATGGACTTTGATCCTGAGACATTTTGGCAAGCAGTTCTTTGAGTCTGCTCACCTCAGCCTCAAGGATTGTGTTATGGGCTAAGACATCGAAGAAAAAGCCCAGGTCATCATCAGTCTTTGCTGAATCACCTGACCTCCTGATTGAATCAGGATGTACATGCCCTGAGTGTAGATCAGTTGTAGCATGTGCCCCTTGTTCTTGGTTCTGGGGACTTCCTGCCTCAGGACTGAGTCCTTCATCGGCAGTTGCCTCTGGTGAGGTCTTAGAGATGTTACCAACTGCATCCTGTTCATTTGCTGAATCAGTAGAAGTGGCAGCCTCACCAGATGTTCTAACCTCCTCCTCTACACGGGGAGATTGAACATTATAACCCCTGTGCTGTGGGTTATCAGCAGCATTTTGGTCCTCTTCCTCAGCTGTTGAGGTTCTCCCCATTGTAATTGGTTTCTGGGGAGGAGGAGAGGAATGCAGCTGACTCAGCACTTGTGCAACTATAATGGTTGGGCTTTGAGGGGCGGTTGCATTTGGAGATAGGTTTGAAGCAGATTGCACCCGGGGTGACTGGTGCTCTTCAATGGTAACCTTCTCAATTGAGATAGGTTCCAGCATTGTGGTATCCCCAATTATGGTTGCATCAGGATCCTGTTGAGAGGATGCCTGAGCGGCTAGGGCTGGTGGAGTCTTTGACACTACTGGGGGGTTAGAACCAGTAAGTGTTTCCTGTATTGGTGGTACAGGGGCATCCTCAGGGGACTCATCTCCCTGAGTAGCCTTTTTGGGCTTTTTGGTGTTGGGTTTGGTGGGGACTTTGGATCTGGAAGTGGAGGCTGTGGGTTCCCGCTGCTTGGGTTTTAGCAGCCGGGCAGCCCCTTTCAGTGTAGGGTCAGAGTTGTGCCTGGAGTATACTTCAGGCAATACAGCCGGAGCAGGGACTCCAAGGCCAACAAGGCCGTCTGATTTTAGCTGATTTAAAATTATGGCCATGAGAAACCTGGGATATAATATCCATCTGTTTGCCACAGGTTTCAAAGCCAGATCCTTTAGTTCCATGAAAACTATCTCAGAAAAATTTAGATTTTGTCGTTCAAAGATAGAGTATAATACCTGTTGCCATCGGGAGGACATCTGATCCCATGAGGAGGTTTTTGATGCAAGGCAGACATTCACCATGTGGAATATAAGACGTTCAGCATCATGGAAGTGCTTCTTCAGAATGGTGGTAGCACTTAAGTCTCCTTCATACCCGTTATTGATGAAAGACATATCAGTTGTGCCTTTCGGGTATTCTGTGACACAGGTGGCATCATGTAGATTTAGGGTTTGTCGAATGATGTCTGGAGTGATGACCACCTGTTTCTGGTTAACCAACGACTGGAGAGTGATTTGGCTATCATTCTCACCAGTTTGCACAGAGACGTTGGTCCAGAATTGGCTTAGGGAATCGGGGTATATGGTAGGATTCAGAAGAAAAGCGGTTCGGTACTGGGAATCTACCATAAGATCGATGGCATTATCAAATTTGTTCCAAAAGGCCGATTTCGAGAGGTAGGCAACACAGTTGTGTCTGGGTTTGAGTTTCATGGTCGCCATTGTTGAGAGAGTGAAGGACATAAAACGGCTAATGAAACGTTTGAAAGTAGGTTTAGGTATTTATAGGGTAAGAAAAGGCTGATATAAAACGACTGAAAGTGTTGGTGCTGTCATCAGTTGTTTGAAAACAACTGAAGACCTGGTTTTAACTTTCAGAAGTTGTAACAACTGAAGACTTGGTATTAGTCATCAGTAGTTGTGAAACTACTGAAGACATGGTTTTGGCTTCAGGTGTTGTAAACAACTGAAGATTTGGTGTTAGTCATCAGTAGTTGTAAAACTACTGAAGACATGGTTTTGGCTTCAGTTGTATGAAGTGAAACAGCAGTTGTAGAAACAACTGAAGAGAAAAGTTTCTCATCAGCTGTTGTCGTCAATTCTTAGCTCATCAGCTGTTTCATTCTGACCTCAACACTTATCAGACTTTTTGTCTGATTTTCAGACGTTTCATTGGTCATCAGTACTTATCTGTTATACTGACATCAGTAGTTGTAACTACATCAGTAGTTGTAACCACATCAGTTCTTTTCAACAGATAGAGTACTTCAGTACTTTTAAGTAATTTAGTCTTCAGTAGTTATGAAAACTACTGAGGATAAAAGAACTTATCAGTACTTATTTGTGACAATAGTATACGAATGCTCATCAGTACTTGTTGACTGAGATCATCAGTAGTTGTCACTTATTCTAGCTGCAGCATACCAAGCCTTAACACTAGGTTTTGGAAAGTTGAACTGTCCAAAGGCTTAGTAAATATGTCTGCAAGCTCATCAGCACTAGGAACAAACTTTGGATCAATCAGACCTTTTTCAAAACAATCCCTAATAAAATGGTGTCTGATCTCAATATGTTTGGTCCTAGAGTGCTGGACTGGATTCTTGACAATACAAAGAGCTGAAGCACTATCCATTAGTAATGGAGTCTTAGTCTCTGTAATGCCATAATCCAATAATTGATTCTGAAGCCAGAGTACCTGAGATGTACAACTTGCAGCAGCAATGTACTCGGCTTCAGCAGTGGATGTAGCAACAGATGTTTGTTTCTTACTCTGCCAAGAAACCAAACAGTTGCCTAGGAATTGACATCCACCAGAAGTTGATTTTCTAGTTAATTTACACCCTGCATAGTCACTATCAGAAAAAGCAACTAATTTGCAAGAGTGCCCAGTGGAATACCAAAGACCTAGAGATTGAGTACCTTGCAGATATCTAAAGATCCTCTTGACTGCAATCAAATGAGACTCTTTAGGAGCAGCCTGAAATCTAGCACAAACACAAGTTGCAAACATAATATCTGGTCTAGAAGCTGTTAAGTACATCAAGGACCCAATCATACATCTGTAAAGTGTTTCATCAACAGCTTTACCTTTCTGATCTGCATCCAGTTGTGTGGTGCTGCACATGGGAGTAGAACAGGGCTTACAGTTTTGTAAATCAAACTTTTCCAAAAGACTCTTTGTGTATTTTGACTGATGAATGAAAGTTCCATCAGCCTTTTGTTTGATTTGCAAACCTAGAAAGAACTGTAATTCTCCCATGGCACTCATTTCGAATTTTTGTTGCATCAACTTTGTAAATGCATCACACAACTGTGGATCAGAGGATGCAAAAATAATATCATCAACATAAATTTGAACAAGGAGCTTATGCTGACCCACTTTCTTAATGAACAAAGTTTTATCTATGGAGCCTCTAGTGAAATTATTCTGAAGAAGAAAATTTGACAGTGTTTCATACCAGGCTCTAGGAGCTTGTTTCAACCCATAAAGAGCCTTATCAAGTTTATACACCCAATCAGGATGTTTATTATCCTCAAAACCTGGTGGTTGACACACATAAACCTCTTCTTTTATTTTACCATATAAAAATGCACTTTTGACATCCATTTGAAAAACTTTAAGATTGTGGAATGCAGCATAGGCTAAGAACAATCTAATTGCCTCCAGTCTGGCTACAGGGGCAAAGGTTTCATCATAATCAATACCTTCTTCTTGTGAAAACCCCTGGACAACCAGTCTGGCCTTGTTCTTGACAATTTGCCCATTTTCATCTGTTTTATTCCTAAACACCCATTTAGTGCCTATTGCACACTTACCTGGGGGTAGAGGAACCAGTTCCCACACTTGCTGCTTTTTGAACTGAAGAAGCTCAAGCTGCATGGCATCAACCCATCCATTGTCTCTTAATGCAATATGATAGTTCTTTGGCTCTTGCTGACTGATGAAGAGAGCATAGAAGCAGAAGTTGGACAATTGACTTCTAGTTGAGACACCAGCATTGATATCACCAATGATTTGAGACATTGGGTGATTCTTCAGCTCTTGGTACACTATGAGATCTGTGCAAGTGTTTGTAGCACGCTCAGCAGCAACAGATGTTGATCCAGATTCTTGAAACCAAGTATTAGATGGCAAGTCAAATGAAGTAGAGGATTCAGAAATCTCATCAGCATTTGTTGTGGATGGTGCTACTGAAGCTACAGGAACATCAAGTTTAGTAGACTCAGGCAGTTGATCACTAAACTTGAATAGGTGAGTACTGGGATCATCATCAACATCAGTACCACCAGATGGATGACTAGCTGCAGAAGGTGATGAATTCACATGATCTGCAACAGCTGGAGGCTGATAAGGAACATATTGCAGTATGTCCAGATCAAACAACTCCACAGGGTTTTGTGGGATTTTGTCCTTAGGAGATTCATTGAACTTCACATGCAAGGTTTCTTCAACCATCTTTGTTCTGCAGTTGAACACTCTGTAAGCCTTGCAAGTGGATGAATACCCAACAAAATACCCTGCATCCACCTTAGAATCAAACTTTTGGAGTTGATCCTTTGTGTTGAGAATGTAACAAGGACACCCAAATGCTCTGAAGAATGAAATTAGAGGAGCCAAATGATGTAGAACTTCATAAGGAGTCTTCATCAACCTCTGATTCACTAAAGCTCTATTTTGCACATAGCATGCTGTGTTGACAGCTTCAGCCCAAAAGGTCAGTGGCAAACCAGAGTCAGCCAACATGGACCTTGCAGCTTCAATTAGGGTCCTGTTCTTTCTCTCCACTACTCCATTTTGTTCTGGAGTCCTTGGGATGCTATACTGCCTCTTGATTCCTTTTGAAAGGTAGAAATCATCAAGTGTATGGTTTCTAAATTCAGTTCCATTATCACTTCTTATACACTTGACTGATAGGGAATACTGCTTCTCAACATACAACACAAAGTTAATAATTGTCTGAGCAGCCTCATCCTTTGAATGCAAGAAGAAGGTCCATACAAATCTGGAGTAATCATCCACAATTACCAGACAGTATTTCTTCTTTGCCATGCTCATTACTCTCACAGGACCAAAGAGATCCATGTGCAGTAATTGCAAGCAGGCAGTGGACTTTGGTTCTTCTATAGGAGGGAATGAAACTTTGTGTTGTTTTCCTTTTAAACAAGCAGTGCAGGTTTCATCACAGTGGAACTCCTTTATTGGTAGACCTCTCACTAAACTATTGTGGATCAGCTGATTCATGTTTTTGAGATTAACATGACCCAGCCTTCTATGCCACAGTTTAGATTCCTGAGGAGAGGCCTTGGAGAACAGGCAAGGATGACCTTTTAAATCAATCTTCTTTGACAAATCCAAGGCATATACTCTTCCTATCCTGTTGGCCTTCAGGAGAGTATGTTCATCCAATACCTTGTCAATCAGCCTCAGAACTTTGGAAGACAGAATCCGGCAGTTCTGGCTTGTGAAAAGTGCAACATGCCCTTTATCACACATCTGACTGACACTCAGTAGATTATACTTGAGATTCTCCACATGGTTAACATCATCAAATCTGATTTCTCCATTTGACACAAATCCTTTCCCGATGATGTAACCCTTAGCATCATTTCCAAATGAGACAAATCCCTTCTTTCCTTGAGAGTAGTCATTAAGAAGAGAACTGCTCCCAGTCATATGCATAGATCCTCCACTGTCTACATACCAGATGCTTCTTTGGCATGCTGAAGAACCCTGCATTTATCATAAGAAACTAGTTAGCTTTAGAGACCCAAACCTTTTTGGTTTTGGGTCTGTTTTCATCAACAGATTTAACCATAACTTGTTTCTCATGATTAACAGCTGATGAAGGTGGAGATGGTGCTGAAATGGATTTCTTAGATTTGGGCTTGGATTTCCTTTTCAGTGGTTTGATCACAGGTGCATCTAGTTGGTTAACTCTCCCCAACAAATGCTGAACCATCATAACAAGTTGTGTCTGATTTGTTGCTAAAGCCTTCAGCTCATTTGACACATCAGTACTTGTTTTTGATGAGTTCCTGTGACCCACCATTTCCTCCTTCTTGAAATTCACAGACTTAGTCTGATGTTTATCATGAGGAACACTATCAGCTGTTTTCTGATAAACCCCATCCTTCTTTTTGGATTTTGGTGAGGCCTTGGGTTTATCAGTTTGAGATGACTGTGGTACAAACTTGGTCTCAAACTCATTTTTCATTTTATTAATCTCTTCTTTAATGAGCTTATCTCTGTTGAGTTTGGAACCCTTTTTGTACCAGCATTCATCAGATAGATGATTGAATTTACCACATATTTCACATGGCTTATTCTTCATCTTGGATTGATCAACTGCTGAAGTGGAAACTACTGAAGGTGTGATCTTCAGTACTTTCCTCCTTTCAGTACTTGTGTTAAGTACTGAAGGATCGGTAACAACTGAAGACTTGTTCTTCAGCTGTTCTCTATCCGTCCTGAAAGACCGTATGATAGATTCCTCAGCAGTTGTTAATCCTTTTATTTCAGCAGATTTGAAATGCTTTTCGATGTTGTGACTTGCCCTTCAGTACTTGGAGTACTTTGAGGGACAACATCTGAATTGCTCAGCTTCATGTGTTTATCAGCATTTAAACCATCAGGCAATTGATTTGCTGAGATCTTAACACTGACTTCATCCTCTAATTTTGTATATCATTTGAGGATGAATCACATGATGATGTGGTTTGGAAATTACTTTCACCTTCAGATTTTACTATTGATTTTGAAGTAAAATCAGTAGGTGGTGCAGTATGATTGTAACCTATTCCAAACTTCACATTTGAAGCTGTTTGCTTGCTGAGAAGCATTTCAAATCCCTTGCAGGATGTTACCCAGCGGTCACACTCAACTTGGGTAGCTGCAAGTGTCTCTTTGAGACTTCTGTGGTTCTCAAGTATGACCTCTACCTTAGCCTTTTCATCATTAAGTTGGCATTTAAGCTTGTAAATCTCATCATCTTTGTCATTAAGAGCAGACTCATACTCAGCTTTTCTTTTGGAAATAGTTTTCTCAAGCTCAAGATTTTGATTGATTAAAGCTACATTTGCCTCTCTAATAGAGACAAAGGCAGCTATGCATGATTCAGAACATAACTTGGCTTTAGCCTCAGAAGATACCTGGGTTACCTGTGAAGATGATGCATTGGAGCAGGAACCCTCAGTAGACTCCAGGGCCATGAGAGCAAGATTCCCAAAAGGATGTTCACCACCATGTTGACCAGCACGCAAATAATTGCTCATTGAAACCAGAAAGATCATCTGGTAAGCTGCTCCAGTCAACAACTCCTGGTGTGAAGAAGCTGTGATGAGGTTGAGATTGTGATGGATGGTTGAGGCTCAGGTAGGGCTTGAGGTTGTTGTGCTATAGGAACTTGAACTGGATTTGGCTGTGGCATGTAATAGCAGGGATATGGATATGGCATTGGACCCTGAGGGACAAAATATGCAGGAGATTGAGGTTGTGAGTGATGACCAGAACTAGCAGGATGTTGCCCTTTGTTTTGTGAACTATTGCTTGGAAAGGTCACAAAGGGTGCAGAGGAGTTAGATCCAGTTGATCTACACTCTCTTGCAAAGTGCCCAAGCCTGTGGCATTTGTGACACCTCAACTTACTCTTGTCAAAACCAACTTTGGTTTTGCCAGAGAGTCCTGGAAATTTCCTACCAGTTCTCTTGTAGAACTTTTGAGATCTGATATTGATCAAGGCCATTTGGCTCAAAATATCCATCTCTTCTAAATCATCATCAGCAATACCCATCAAATCATCCATGATAAAGCATAAATTATCACTATTACACCCAGAATGACTGTCAACACCAACAAATGCATGATCAGAACTGTTTGAAGAGAAATCTATATGCTCATCATAATGGCTTTCTGATCCAGCATATTCTGACTCATGACCGACCAAGGCAGTGTTCCCTGGTACAAAGTCATCAGTGAGCTTTCCTGATGATGCCAGTTTCCTTTTCTGCTCTATCTCTCTTTCAAATGTAAGCAGTTTCCCATGGAGTTGGGTGAGAGATAGGCTATCCAGATTTGCACTGGAGCGTAGGACAATGGTGTATGTGTCCCATCTCTCAGGCAGTGATCTGAGGAATCTGTTGTTCATCTGGCTGTTAGTATACTCATGCTTGACCATTTTCAGCTCAGAGATCAAGCAGGAGAAACGCTCAAACTGTTGAGTCAGTGTCTCACCCTTCCTATGAGAGAATGTCTCATATTGTTGGGCGAGGATTTCTCTGTTGTTTGCTAAGACCTCATCAGTTCCTCCGAATTGTTCCTTCAAAGCATTCCAGAGGTCATGAGCAGTTTCATGATGCATAAGCCCAGAATAGATTTCATTAGGCAGTGCCATGGCCAGAATTCCATGGGCTTTAGCATCAATCTCAAACAGTTTACGATCTTCATCTGAGTATTGCTCCTTCTTCTTCGGAACCATTTGGTTGGTCTCCGGATTGTTCACCATAGGCTTGTGTGGACCGTGAACCACATGTCCAACAACCTGAACTGTTAACAGACAGGTGATGGAGCATTCTTCGTTGCCATATGTTATACTCACTCCTAACCAGCATCGGAGGCTTGGTTGAGGAGCCAGTATTGTGAGGGTCATTAGATGGAGTAGTCATTCTCAGATTCAAACCAATTCAATCAAGTTTCAACAGATTTAGCACAAAAACACAACAAACTCAATATGAACCAAGAAGAAACTCAAATTGAATAACCAGAAGCAGCAGAAGATCAATCTCTATAACCAATTCTTGCAAATATGCTAATTCGATCAAACTTTAGATATCGAAATAGCAGTTTCAATGATCAATTGTTAAACCGATCAATGATTAACCCTGCTCTGATACCATTTGACAGGATCAGTGATCTAAGTTTGATCAATTAGAGTTGAATTGCAGCGGAATTAGAACAAGAATTAGACAATATAGCAAGAACACAATAGATATTCAATGGAACAGTACACGGTTATAGAGAAAGAGGGTTTTCTGCAAAAGGATATATCATTCATGCACAAATGCTTCGGTATATCAGCCGCTAAGCTTCGCGGTTACAATTAGGTCAACATTCCTTATATAAAGGAATGTGACGTCTGCTGATGTCACTTGATAGTGACATTTAACAGAATTATTACAAACAACTGAAAGTAAGCAAACTACTGAGAATGTTCACAACAACTGAGAACATCTCAGAGTATGCTAAGTACAAGATGAAACTAAAACTACTGAAACTACAAGTACTGATTACAAGAAACATAAAACTACTGATTACAAAAGACTGAAAGGAAAAAAACTACTGAAAGGAAACCATCACAACTACTGAAGAGGTCTTCTTCAGCTGTTTTGACAACACTGAAACTTGGTCCTTCAGCTTGTGTCTTTAGCTTTTGTCTTCAGACTTTGTCTTCAA